>JANZXR010000172.1:47983975-48024968 GCA_027575705.1 Erythroxylum echinodendron | reverse complement strand
TCTATCATCTTATCATTTTATCTCCTCTTTAAACTTGGACTCCTAGACTCCCAATTCAACTCCAACTCTACCACTTCGTCTTTGCTGGACAGTGGTTTTCTTCTGGACTTCGAACCATGGGCTTTTCTTTGAGCTTCAGATTTTCGGCCAAGTATAACGTGAAAGCAAGGAATACTTCCTGTAAAAATTGTAACTAATATGGAAATAGATGAGATTGAGAAGTGAAGATTAATGAGATGAAAATAATGAATTAAAGGTTTAAAAATTAAAATAGGACACTGTATCCTTGTATTAACCTAAATAAAAGGAGTCTTGTTTGTATTTCTTAGGAAATCATTATTTAAGGTGTTTTTATCATTTTAGAAATTATAAACTATTTAGATTTTCTTTTGAACTAGAAAATGAAAATGCTCCCAACACCTAACTTGAATTTATGAATTTGAATTTCCTAGGGAAAAAAAAAAACCCAACAAAATCCCTTTGGGAAGAACCAAAGCGGTCAGACAACATTATCATATTGGAAGTGAGTTTTTAGATTTTCTCTTTTTTGAATATCCTGCAAAAAGAAAAGGAAAAATAACAAAACACTCGTTTTTAAAAATTCCCATTTGACCGTTTGTTTCTTCTTTCAGGCACAGGCACAGGCACAGCAACGGCAAAAACAACAAACCTTACCGTCTACCTTAACAACCTTGCACTAACTCTCATAACATCTTTCTAATTTCTATAAACTCGTAACTTACGGTAATGGCTTTTTAGCCTATGAACTTACGGGAGTTCGTTTTTTGGATTTCATTTTGGAGCCCCAAAACGCATATTTGTTTTGCTCACACTTTTAATCTCTAAATTGGAACATTTCTTGAGGGGTTTTGGACAGGGTGGCTTCTTCTGATTCTTAGGGTTTTGAGATTGTTGTGGCCAATTTGTAAGTAAATAGTTTTATTTGGCTTTGCGGATGCTTTTCATTTAGAGGAATTTTTGTTTCAATGCAACCTTGTCTTGGAGTTGTTTGTGAGAAAAGGAGGCCAACGGTTTATATCTTGTGATCTCATCAGTGCTTCTTCGGTTTGTTCATTTCTAAAATTCTAGTGACTTGTTTTTAAGAATCTTTTTGTTATTCTAATGATTTTGCGGTCTTCAATGCTTCAAAGTTTTCATCATTTAAGATTTTGTGAATCTTTCTTTCTAACTGTTGTTTGATAAAACCCGAATTTGTTTAACCCTTAACTGTAAATTTGAGTCTCTGGTCCTCACTGGATCAAAACTTTCACGTTTTCAGATCAATATTAGGCTTTAAGTATCATTTTGTTTCCCTCACATTGTCTTGCAAGTTTGTCTCTGTAAGGTACAACTTTTACCTGAGTTCACTTATCATGATTGTGTCAGTTTCGGGGATTTGATATTGGAAGAATAAGTTTGCCAAAAATGATGCTATCATCGTCACCCACAGGGGTGACAAGAAGCTCATTGGAGGAAATGCTGGACTCGCTGAGGCGGAGAGATGAAGCCTTGGAAAAGTCCAAGGACCTGCCGCCCGCTTTACCAGCTCGGCCTCCATCAAGAGCTCGACTGCCCTCAGCTCGCCATTCATTACCCACAGACTTCAAGGTTGGCAAAAATGGTCGGGTGGAGAATGAGACTGAACCTGTAGCTAAAGAAGAGAAGGACTCAAAGAGGAAGGAAAAGGAGTTGAGCTACAGGGCAGGTAGTTTTGGGAGCAAGAAGATGAAGAAAGATCAGAGCTCTGCAGATTCAAATCCATACGTGGAGGAGGAAAAGAAAAATGAGCAGGTGAAGGAGCATGCTCTGAGTTCAATGCCAATGGTTCAAGAGCCAGACCAGGATGATAACATTAATTATTTCTTCAAAAAGGTAATGAAGGGCATCAAAGCTTGTATTCTTGTTTGTTTTTGTTATCATATTTGGCACATCAATATCAACTTAGGTTTATTATTTTCAGCTGAAGTCCTAATTAGATGTAACTGTATAATGGATCAAGTAATCTGACCTCACTAAGGAGGGTGATGCAGAACAATGCCTTTATTAGTGTATGGTGTGTAAGTGTAGGATAGTGTTCCAGGAGGCTTCTAATAAATGTAGCAACCTTCAGATGTCTGGTTATGCATCATACAGTTCCGAAAGAGAATTGTTTATGTGTTTGAGTTGCAATAAACTCACATAACATCAGGTTACATGTAAATTGAAAATTGAAAAATATCTCAAACTGTGTAGACAGACAATAGTTTCTTGTAGAAGATTACCGAGTGAAGTTTTTCTATTGGCTTAAAAAAATTTCCTAGAGGATGATCATTTTCCTGTGTTATGGTTTTATATTTATGAATATCGTCACAAATTGATGCTTGATGTTGGCTCTCCGATAATGGGTTAAGTTATTCCAGAAACTTCGTGTCTGGTGTCGGTACTCAAATGGCCAGTGGGGATCTGGGAAGATACAATCTGTTTCTGGGGATGTAGCAACTGTCTTACTTTCAAGTGGAAAAGTATGTTAATAACATTTTCTTTTGTACTTATTGTTGCATAGATGTCTGTTGGTTTCCTAAATTTGTAATTCTTGTTGTGATTACATTCTGATGATGCCATAGGTTGCAGATGTGTCCACAGAAGAACTCTTACCTGCAAACCCTGATATTCTTGCGGGTGTGGAGAATCTTATACAACTTAGTTATCTAAATGAGCCATCAGTACTTCACAATCTTAGTTGCCGATATTCCCAGGACATGATTTATGTGAGTTCAAATTACTCTTTATTGCCAACTTAAGTGATAATTTACATTCCTTGACTTTGTTCTTGTGGTTCTTTACAAAGAGTAAAGCAGGACCCGTATTGATTGCAGTCAATCCTTTTAAAGATGTCCAAATTTATGGAAGCAAATATATTAATGCATACAAGCAGAAGACTATGGACGGCCCTCATGTTTATGCTATGGCTGACTTTGCTTATAATGAGATGATGAGGGGTAAAGATTGCTCTTTTCATTTTCCAAAATATGAAGCTAGTTCTATTTTGAGGACTTCGATTCTGTTAACTTTTGGCTGTAATTTACTACCTTGCAGATGGAAAAGACCAATCAATAATCATAAGGTCAGTATCTATTTTAGTTCATCCCTATTTATATACTTACTGAAAGTTTGTATAGTGTATTTGGGGTCAAACTTGTTCAACTTTTCACAAAGATTCTAGTAATCACTTAATCTGACAGCGGTGAAAGTGGAGCTGGCAAAACTGAGACAGGAAAACATGCTATGCAGTACTTGGCTCTCCTTGGAGGTGGTGGTGGAGTCGAGTGCCAAATTCTTCAGACTAATTATATCCTTGAAGCATTTGGGAATGCAAAAACAGCTAGGAATGACAACTCTAGTAGATTTGTGAGTGATTGGTGGCCTTTTTCTCTTTTCATTGATTTTTTCACGTTTGGTTTGATTAAGATGTTTCATAATGAATGCAGGGAAAGTTGATTGAAATCCTGTTTAGCACATCAGGAAAGATATGTGGTGCTAAAATTGAAACTTGTAAGGCCATTTAAGTTGAGCGTTTTTCTGTCATTGATATTTTTTGATAATGCCTATACAATACCTAACCTCACTCTTTCTGGCCTCATGTATATTGCAAATGCCGATTCAACTATAAAATGTTGAATAGTTCTGCTAGAAAAGGTAAATTGGGCCCCTGTGGATTTCAGCTTGGTACTTAAATTTCCAATTCTATGCCACTTCTGAAATAATTATTTCTCGTTTGGGCAGTCAAGAGTTGTTCAACTGGCCAATGGAGAAAGATCATACAACATCTTTTATCAACTTTGTGCTGGTGCTCCATCAACTCTTAGAGGTACTTCTTTTAACATCCATTCCAGCTTCTATCGATTTTAGGATCATATATGACCTTTATTGAGCTGACAAACGAACATCTCCAGTTCATTTACATAGGGCATAGAGCTTTTTCATAATTTTTCCAAGGGCCTGTCTATGGACTCATTTCTTGGTTTCTTTGCAGATAGACTCAATCTTAAAAGGGCTAGTGAGTACAGCTATCTTAACCAAAGTGAATGCTTGCTCATTAATGGAGTTGAGGATTCCCTCAAGTTTAATAAGCTCATGGTAATTCAATCAAGTGGATGCTATTTTATCTGTTTGAAGGGATGAAAGCCATATTGATCTATACATATTATATCTAATTGATTCATTTTCTCTTTCCTGCTGTGATTGTTGTACCTCTGTTTCTCCAGGAAGCCTTGGACAATGTAAATATTTGCAAAGAAGATCAAGACCTTTTATTTACAATGCTTGCAGCAGTGCTTTGGCTTGGAAACATATCGTTTCAAGTAATTGACAATGAAAAGCATGTGGAGGTGTTGGCTAATGAAGGTATGATTCACATTCTAGACATTGTGCAATTCGTGTGACTTGATTTATGTCCTCAATCGTGGCTGACAGCATCATATTTCTTGTCTTCCCATAAATGCATTTCTTCTTTCCTTACGTTGCCATTTCATAGGAAGTCCTACAAGTAAGGGAACAAAAATGTTGAAAGTGTTAGTCATGAAATATGGAATTAAAAGCCAGAAACACACCCTCTGATTGACTTTCTTTTTTTGTTGAAGTTGTCTGTATAGTTTCTTCTTTTTTATTTACTTCGACAAAATTTGGCAAAAAAATATGCAGTTTTTCTATAAACCTGCACCCATCAACCTTGTAGGTGAGTAGGTATGAAGCCTTTGGTGGGTACTTTGTCGAGTTGCAAACTCTTCTCCTTACCAGACCAGTTTCTTTCTGTTTCCTTTGGAAGATTTTGAGAAAAAAAAGTGTTATAGCTAGATGCCCTAGCTGAAAATCTTTTGGTGTGTCAAACTTGGAACTCATGTACACCATGCTTATTACCTTAACTTGTGTTAGTGAGGATACTACGCGAAGGAAGTTTTTTTTTTTTGAAAATTAATAGATTTCATTTTAAGAAAATATATAAAATCTAGAGGACAAAATTAGTATAATTCATAGAGTCTAGATTACAGAGATTTATGTTCCTAGTAATCATTTACATCTTGAGATCGAGAGAACTTGCGAGACCACTTAGTCCAGTATTACTCCAATCCCCATCTGCTCTTCATGTTACTTGTCAAATTTGTAGCTATTCCTCTAGCTAACATGGCCAATCTGCAATGTAGGAAGATGTCATAAAAAACCATCTCACTGCTTCTACTTGTTTAAAAACTCTGCAATTGCGCTCTTTCCATATGTAGTATACTAAGGCTGCCCAACTTAACCTCATAGCTTTGAGATCTGCCGCATTATGCACTCTAATTTTCCCCAGCCAAGCAATAGTTTCACTCCAAGAATCTGTTGGTCGGGCCACGTTGAGTATATATTGCAACCGATCCCAGACTTGTCTAGTATATCTGCATCTAATCATGAGGTGTTCCAAACTTTTCAATTCCGCATTACATAACTCACAATTCAGATTGCACTTAGATTTGTTTTTGTTACTTGTTGGCATACTTTCTAGCAAATCTAAGCAGTAAAAACTAATTTTAAGTTTCTAAACATGAAGCTCTGTTGGAATTCGCTTGAGTGTAATCCAAATCTTATGCGCTTCTATATGATTTTATACCATATAATATTATACCATTAGGTAACGTTGCCAGTCATCAACATGTTGCAGATGATATGTGTTTTTGTGTTGGATCTAGTCACGGGATGGCTTGCAAGGAAATTTTCTTTTTACTTGCTAGAGTTATTTCCCTTTCTAGGTTGATGGTTTCTGTTAAGATGATCACTAAATTACTTCTTAATCAAGCTGATCTTCTTATATATTTTATTTCCTAAGAATGTGTCTTGCATATCAGCAGGCTTTTGATTACACATATAATGAATAATAGGGATATCGAGCTGAGCATGATCCTTTGGGCTTTAGCATCTTTGACCTTTTTCTTGTTTAGGCCTAATCTTTTGTTTTTTATTTGCTAGCTGTTATCTGTGCTGCCAGGCTTATGGGTTGTAGTAACCAGGACTTGATGCTAGCATTGTCAACCCATTCAATCCAAGCCGGAAAGGATACAATTGCCAAGAAACTGACATTGCGACAGGTATAGTTGATTATTGACTAATTGAACCTGTTGTTATGGACCCTTCTATATATAGAGATTGTCCTTACATTTTTCTCACCTTTTAGGTCTTTGATTATCTTGTTTCAGGCAACTGACAGAAGAGATGCCTTAGCAAAGTTTATTTATGCAAGTTTGTTTGACTGGCTTGTGAAAAAAATGAACAAGTCTCTTGAAGGTCGCAAACTACGTATGTGGAGATCCATTTTTATCCTTGATATATATGGATTCGAGTCATTTAAGGTAACTATATCATTTAAACCTCTTAATTCAAGCTTCTACCAGTCATCTTGTTGATGATTACTCTGTGCCATTTTAGAACAACAGTTTTGAACAATTTTGCATTAATTATGCAAATGAGAGGCTGCAACAACATTTCAATCGGCACCTATTCAAACTTGAGCAGGAGGTAACCATCCTAAAAGTTTGAAAGATTCTTTTATTGGATAGCCATTTTATATAAATCACATTTTTGAGAATACTGATGCAAAAAGTTCCAAGTATCTTGATATATATTTACAATTATATATTTCTAGACATACATATTGTTTTTTGTTCAATAAAACATGTGTGTTTCTGTGAACATATATGTTTATATATTGTAGATAAAGCACCTTTTAGCTTCTAATTTCTACACAAGGTCCAACTTGAATTAGGAGAAATTAGGAGTGTAAACTAAGAATTAAATGCAACTAATCTGTTGGGTTTTCTTGCTCTTGGTTGTGTTACATAATCTATGCTAGTTGACACATAGTGGCAAATGAACTTGTAGCAGAATCTTCCATCTCCTTAGAATGCACAAGTAGTTGATAAGTTGCCATACAAATTTCTATCAAGAGAACGGATATAGCCCAAGACTTGATATTTATCAACAATTTTAGCATTGCATTTCTTACTTTCTCTAAGATAAAGCTCTCCTCAATTATATACATTTTTTCTACAATTTATTATAACCATCATTTGTTTTGTTTTTCTTTCGCCCTTGTGTAGTTATGTGTCATTTTTTTGGTTTGACTTTTCAAGCTTTTAGCATGTCGGATCTTTTTCTTGCCTTCATGCAAACTAGATCCTTGGCCTACTTAACATCATCTATTGACGTCAGGAATATGAAGAGGATGGGATTGATTGGACCAAAGTTGATTTTGTCGATAACCAAGGATGTCTGGATCTGTTTGAGAAGGTATTTTAGTGTCTTCACTTTTCAGTACTATCAGCTCTTGCTGTGTTTATTAGTTTTTTTAGCGTCTCGTTGCACACATTTGTACACACAGGTGTTAGATGCGTCGTACTTTGTCTTTGTGTTGTGAGAATTGAAAAACTGTACAACAGATTTGGATAAGATCTAAAGATTGGATTGCTATTGATAAATGTATCTCATCTCTTTGGAATTGGCATCTGAAACTGAAATGCATGCTTATCGGCTTCAAGTGATGACTCTATTATGTTGCTGGTTTTTGCAGAAACCGTTGGGACTACTGTCTTTATTAGATGAGGAGTCAAATTTCCCAGGTGCTACGGATTTGTCATTTGCCAATAAGCTCAAGCAACACTTGAACACTCATCCTTGTTTTAAAGGTGAGAGAGGAAGAGCTTTCGGCGTACAACATTATGCCAGAGATGTGAGTAATGAAGGCCCACTTTGAGTTTATCCAATTTTTCTCCATTACACTCTTTGCCTCTATTGGATTTTGATTAGAACAATCACAATCTTATGAGTCAGATGGACACTGTGCCTTCTGCTTATTCTTCTTCTTTTTAGAAGTGGTGATTAAATTTTACTAGATTATGGATCAGATACCATCTGAGCATTATATGTAGGATTAAACATTACAAGCTTATACAAAATTAAAACATTGAAAATTTTAAGGGCATTATCATGCTGAAACATTTTCTTGTGAATTTTATCTGCAAAAATGAGATTACAAGAAATTTACAACTTTAATCATAAAGCCCTAATTCTTGCTCATATTAGTGGTAATTCCTAGAACTATTACTGAATGTTTGATCCTTGAGAACGTATCTTGATTTTTGACATCAGATTATTTGGAGATAAGTTTTCTTAATGCTCTCTCTCTCTGTAATATGATGCTTAAAAACTATCACCTTTATCCAGACCTGATTGATTCAAGAATGCAAATGTTTGGAGTCAAACCTCTTACATTTAAACATCTTGTCTCGTTTGGATTTTGATCAGGTTGTATATGATACAAATGGCTTTTTGGAGAAGAACCGAGATCCACTGCACTCAGAATTCACCCAACTACTAGCATCATGCAGTTGTGAACTGCCAAAAATGTTTGCCTCCAAAATGCCTAGCATGTCCCCTAAATTAACAAGTTCATCGAATAAATTTGGCGGAGTGGAATCCTCAACCCAGAGTGTCTGCACAAAGTTCAAGGTACCTATAGTTTGCTGCTGTAAGGTAGAAAAAATTGTGCAAATATTATATAAAAAAGTATCTATCAATATATGAATTAAGAGAGTCAAATTTATTCAAAAACGAAAAGATATTTCTATTATTGAAGGATAAATAAATTCTGGAATTTGTGAATGATTGTCCTTGACTCAGGTCTTCATGCTTATATGCATGCAGTCCTAACCCCCTGCTCCCTCCACCTAGAATCTCTTTTGTATTGCTCTAAACTTTTTCTTTCTTTTTTTTCAAAAATATTCAAGCTTATGCTATATGCTCAGAAATTTTGCCTTGCTATAGGGTTCAATATTATCATTTTTCTTTTCCACTATGACTTGCTTTAAAACTGTGAGCATTTTCATCTAATCATGTAGGCTCAACTGTTCAAATTAATGCACCAATTGGAAAACACTACACCTCACTTCATTCGCTGTATAAAACCAAATGTGAAACTGCTTTCTGGTCTATTCGATCAAGATCTCGTCCTGGAGCAACTTCGTTGTTGTGGCATTTTGGAGGTTGTGAGGATTTCTAGATGTGGATATCCTACTCGGATGACCCATCAAGAGTTTGCAGGAAGGTATAAGATGCCAAGACCCATTCATTTATCCAATCATTCACATTATGCTTTGTTAGTTCAATCTTGTTTCTTATCATAAAACTGAAAATAATTCAGGTATGAGCTTCTACTCTCGGATGCAAGTGTACCTCAGGATCCATTAAGCATATCTGTTGCTATTCTCCATCAATTTAATGTCCTGCCTGAAATGTATCAAGTGGGATATACTAAAGTGTATCTTCGGACAGGCCAGGTTTGTGTTAATACCTCCATGAAAGTTGCACATGCTTTTGTTCAATTCCTGAGATATATAGTTTAATGATGAGGGTTTTTCACAAATGTCATATATGTTATTTCTACGTGCTTCTAATATTAAAAACTGGAAGATATCCTGAATTATGTATGATTATGCAACTGTATTAGAATCTATTTGGAGCTTGTTTCTCTACTTGTATACACTCCATATATTTGATATTGAATGAGATCTCAATTCCAGCGACGTATCATTGAATGGCGGACCGGTGGATATTGGTTATCACAACCAATATGTAGAACATGAAGCCATTGACCTTGTGGCTCAATGGGAGACAATGTTTAGCTTAAAACAAATATTAGAAAAGAAGTTTGTAGCATACAAGTTCTTCTTGCCACTAGTTCCTTTCTGTTTTGATCATAGGATATGCTAAGTTGGAATTTTAGCTTACTGCAAATTTTATAATGGTTAGTATATGCTTTCTCTCTCCAACCAAGTGTTCTTACTCTGATGTTGTCTAATTCACTCAAATTGCAGCTGCATCTCTCTTCTAGTTCTACATTCTCTTGCTTTTCTGTCCTTATTGTTTCTTCTTCTTTCTTTTTTCTCCTCTAATATTTCTTCCTTATAGTTTCTTTATCTCAATGACAAGAAACTTTGTGTAATTTAGTCTTTTATCAATTTGAGCACCAAAGAAACAATCTACATGTGAATTACCAACTGTCTAATAGTGTATAAAGTGCATTGAAGTATACTAATCGAAATTCTTGAGATCAAGAGGTATAGAAAATGCTTTCAATGGAAGCCTTGTTCATCCATTGCATCAAGAAAATGATTTATGTAGGAAATGTCACTAGACCTTCAGATTATTTCTTCTAAATTATTATCTCATTTTTGTATTACTGTTTCACAGATTGGTAAATTGGAGGAGCACAGAAGACAATTTCTACGAGGAATAGTTTGTATCCAAAAATGGATCCGTGGTTTTAAGATGCGCTACTACTTCAATGAAGTTACAAAAGGAATAACAACAATACAATCATGTAATACTTGATTTTTCTATAAGCTTTTAAACAATTTTTGGCAGAAAATAGGAATTAACAGATTTTTCTATAAGCTTTTAAACAATTTTTGGCAGAAAATAGGAAATTTTGATGTTATAGTTATTACTTGCACATTGGAACACTTGTTCCCATTATTCTAGTTTCAGTTTCCTTTCTGCAATGATTGGTTGGATGTTTGAAAACCTGTTGTTCCTATCACCCTTACTGTTATTCAATTTAGTTGCTTTCAAAATGCAGTCATCCGTGGTGAAAATGCCAGAATGAAATGTAATTCAGTTGCACGTTGGACAAGTAGTGGCCCCAGAACAATTGATGAGCATTTGATTGCAACTATACATTTACAGTCAGGTAATAGCTATGTTTTACGTTGGAAATTTTGAGTTCCTTTATTAACAGACTGGTCTTATTCTTTTTATGTTGCAGTTGTCCGTGGGTGGTTAGCTCGGAAGCAATTTTATGACCAATGCAACATGAAGCAGTTAAGTCACGAGAATACAAATTACAAAAGAAGACATGACAAAAAGATATCAGAATTTAAGGTACTTGATGCGTCATGATAATTGGTCCAAGCGATGTTCTCTTCTATGTTGTTGGGCAAAGTTAAGATTTAGGAGTCAGCCTTTGCAGCAATTTTATTTTTTCTTGATAAGCAAATCTTTCTTCTTGTTGTTCTTCTTTCTTTCTCCACCAAAATAAACTCAATTCTTCTCTTTTGCAACAGTTCTGATTTAGTCGTAGTTTCATTCAGTTTTTTGTAATTAACAAGTTCCATAGTCTGGTCCATGACATTGTTTTGGACAATTTTTGTTTCAGCTCATGATTATACTTTTGGCATGATTATGGGTCTGCAATTTCTATTGCAGATGGGCTAGAAAGATTTAATCAGTAATATGATCTGTTGTGTGCACTAATTATTTTAAGGATTTATTGGCCCTTAAAATTAAGAATATTATGATAATGACTTCTCAATGCCTTTCAAATAATTACAATTATGATGAGTTATGAGGGCCTTCTAGATATGAAAGTCATAAATTTATCAAAGGAGAAAAACTGATATTTAAATTCAATTGTTTCTTTATTTCTCTCTATTGTAATAAATATGAGGTCTAAGAAATTTACATCTCTTGTCTGTCCAGATCATGCCTCAAGAACAGGTCAACGCTCAGAACTCACTTTTGGCAGAGCTCCAAAAGAGAGTTGTCAATGCAGAAGCTGCTCTAGGACAAAAGGAGGAAGAAAATGCTGCTCTAAGGGAGCAACTACAACAATTTGAGAGAAGGTGGGTGGACTACGAGGCAAAAATGAAAACGTTGGAAGAGATGTGGCAAATGCAGATGGAATCTTTGCAAGTGAGTGCTTTTCTTATATGAAATTCATTCACATTGATCGTGGAAACTCGTAATATGAAATTCATTCAAAGATTAGATTAAAGCAAGCATTCCACATATGTGTAGATTTCTGTGTAAATGGATAATTGTCATATTGTCTGTAGAAAGATGTCTATTGAATCCTAGAAAAATTTCTCAACTCATGCACTACGGGAGTCGCTGTAGCGTGGTGCATTTAATGCTATTCCTGACCACTATTTGTGATTTCGTCTCAGGCGAGTCTTGCTGTTGCCAGAAGGAGTCTTGCTATTGATAATACTGCAGGCCAACCTGGAAAACTTGAATCTTGTGCGTCACCTCGTTGCTATGATTATGAGGAAAATGTGGCTGCGGGGTGTCGAACTCCTGGTGGAACCACAGCCATCAAAGTTTCTGGTTCAATTCCTGATTTCAATTCAGGCAGAGAGCCTGGTTGCTATATAAATGCAGTCAGCAATCTGGCAAAGGAATTTGAGCAAAGAACACAGAATTTTGAGGATGACGCCAAACAACAGCTTGAGGTTAAAACAGGGCAATCAATTTTCAGCATACATCCCTATGAGGAACTAAGAAAGTTGAAACTAAAGTTTGAGACATGGAAGAAAGACTACAAAATCAGATTACGGGAGACCAAAGTAAGACTCCATATATTTGGTCTTGGTGAAGTTGAAAGGAGTCGACGCAAATGGTGGGAGAAATTAAGCTCGAGAGGATTTTAGAGGTTCCATATTTTGATCTTTGATGATGGTGTATATAAATGTGGTCAATGATTCGAGGAATGTATAAGAAATTAGAGAAGCCATCCACTTGCTGGAGGATTGCTGGGCATAGATGGCAGCTGGAATGGTTTATCATTTGCCATCAGGTTAGTGCAGTTGGAGAATTATTTTTAAAGTGTCTACCAATTGTCAATAGCCTGTATGTTTGTTGGGAAATAGTCCTGTTCGCAGTGTAGATTTAGAATTAGATAATTTGTGTATAAATAAGGTTGAAGCTTGACCTTAACTTCAAAATGAAGGTTGAACTTGGCTACTCAAATTTTGTAAACTCGACTCAACTAAAAATTAGTCATCTTTAAGCTGGATTTCAACAATTTAGTCAAGTTGATGATTCACAATTCCGTATGTCCATTTCTGATGGTTAAGATGTCAAGCAGGCGTCTCCAGATTTTCTAAATTGTTTTCATATCTATTATTATAATCATTAAACTACGTGAAAATGGTTGAGCCAGTTATTAAGTAAAACAAAATTGGTTGTTTAAAAGTAGTCAATTTGAACTCACTAACGCAGCATTCAAGTTCTGCCACTTCTTATCATTTAAGCAGTATAACTTAACTGTGACACTGGTCGTCCTGGTAGTTGAGTTAGTGAGAAGTTTGATGGATCCTACGTAAATATTGTGCCACTGATGATTGCAGAACAAAAATAAAACTCGATTTACATTACATATCGACGAAGCAATATTTTGTTTAAAAATCTAATTAAGTACTCAAGTGTTAATGGTCCAGGCAGATTTTCCACTCGAATCCAGGCACGGTAAATATCAAATTTATGATCCTGGCACAAACTTGGTAGCGTAGACCCAGGCATTGTTGGCCACAGGGTTGTCAAGGTGGTCCAACAAGTTCTCCAGAGGACCTTTTCCAGTAACAATAGCTTGGACAAAGAAACCAAACATGGAGAACATTGCTAACCTGCCGTTTTTGATCTCTTTGACCTTGAGCTCGGCAAATGTGACTGGGTCATCGGCGAGGCCCAAAGGGTCGAAATATTGACCACCAGGGTAGAGGTCATTGCCCTCTCCAACTCCTGGAAGACCATTGATGCGAAACCCTTCAACGAGTCCCATTAGAACTACTTGGAAACCGAGAACTGCTAGGATGCTTTGGGCGTGTACGAGGTTTGGGTTCCCCAAGTAGTCCAGTCCACCCTCTGAGAAGATTTGAGCTCCTGCCTTGAACCACACTGGCTCTTTGAAGTCCACTTTCAGCCATTTCTCAAGGACCTCTGGGGTTATGCAGCCTAGTGCTCCAAGCATTGCCCATCTTCCATGGATCACCTAACAATTGTAAAGTCAAATGTTGTGTTTTGGCATAGCTAATAGCATTCTTAAGAGTTCAGTATCAGTCACAGAAAAACCATGAGTCGATGTTGGTCTAACCACTACTTGTATAAAAAATTCAGTATCAGTCACGGAAAAACCATGAGTTAATATTGGTTTGATCACTGCTTGTATGAGAAAGATATATGTACAAGCACAAAAACATTATTTTCTTCAAAAGTTCGTTGGATTGTGTCTTACAACTTCTCAACTCTCATTGCAGCAAACTCAGTTCTTATAGTCAAAAGAAACTAGCCAGGAGTATTGTCAAAAAGGTAAGAATATTATAGAGAAAAAAGTGGTTGCCTTACTTAAAACAAAGAAAGTGCTTACCTCAAGAGCCCTGTTCCTAGCAAAGGCCTCAGGATCGGCTGATAAGCCAGCAGTGTCCCATCCATAGTCACCTGGGAATTCGCCGGTCAGGTAAGATGGAGTCTGAGCTGAAAAGGGTCCCAAGTACTTCACTCTGTCAGGTCCGTACCACAAGTCATTTCCCTATTCCGATCACAAAGAAGGATTATTGCCATATGATACGTATCAGCTTCAACAAACTCATCTAAACTTGAGACAGAGTGAGAGAAATGAAGAATAATTACCATGATGTACTTGCCATTGCCCATAGACACAACATCTCTCAAAGAGTTGGCATTAGAGCTTCTTTGGCCAAGAAATGTGGTTGGCCTGAGGATAGTGCTAGAGCTAGCAGTTGCGGCCATTAGCATTGACGACATAGTCTAATGATTCAGCTCTCTTACAGACACAACCCAGAATAGCCTCTTAAAAGCAGAGAAGATTACATGGAAATATGTGAAAGGGAAGTGCCAATTTTATGTATGAAGGAAATGAGAGCACAAACAACGAGTGGCTAAGAATGCAATTGGACTAGTGGTGGGGATCCTTGAGCTCTTGGTAAACCAATCAAAAAGCTACAAAGGATTTTGAAGCATCACCAAACTCATCTACATCTATCCACATGTTATCTTTGTATAAAGCTTTAGATAGTTAATTTTAGTATTTCCACTTGGATATTCTTCAATGTGGTGCTTATGCCACAGCTAATTTGTCCGGATTAAATAGTACTAGATTCTCCATTCTTGTCCTGGGCTCAGCCTCTATGAGCTTAACTTTTATGAGACTGCATCGCTTCGTGTTACTTCATTACTTGAATTGAATTGGGCATCTGTTAATCGATTTCAGAGAAACAGACTACCTCCATCTCATGATTATCACTGATTAAATATAATCCCCTTCATAAACATAATTTTAATTTCCACGCTGTGAACAATCAGAGCTTAATTAGAATGCGTTAACGCTGTTCCCACGTGTTTACCTGATAATAGAGTTTCACAAAATAACGCTTTAATGCTCACTTGGGCGGGAGCCGCGCAAACGCAGGCCCCCTCTGCCACAAATAATGACGTAGGCTCTCCCAATTTTGGAAGACCTTAGAGAGGCACCCCTCCCGTGTGCAATAGACATTAGCTCTCTAGGCCATAAGCCTCTTGATCGCCCATTGACCCCGCCCAGGTAAGTATGCTACAACCTTTACCTATGCCCTTTACCTTATATTACTTGCTCTTTGCACACATATCTCGCATGCCCAGTATGCGTTTCAAAATTACAATCATGTTTGATATCTAATGAGATGATGTACTCTCCTCTTACTATATGCCACTTTGGCTTTCAATTAGCTGCATAACATACCCCTAATTCCACAAGTAAAATAATGGTTTTGCTTGATCCCCAAAAATTAATATCTTTATTATTAGCATTAGTATTGTTATGATTATTAATGTTAGTATAATTATTGGTATTTCTATTATTATGATTATTATTTTTTACTATTAGGTATTTTATTGTATTTTATTTATTCCTACTATTATTATATTTATTTTTAATTTTTAATTTCTTTTTGGTTTTTGTAATTTTCCTTTTATTTATTATTCCTTTATTTATTTATAGATTAATTAATAAAAAAGGCTCAAACGTTCTTTAATTTTTCAATTATAACTCGGACTTTAAAAAATAGCAATAAAATGTCCAAACTTTTAATTTATTTCAATTCTAGCTCGACGTTAGCCTCATCGTTATTTATGTTGATGTGATACTGTCACGTGTCAATAAACCCTCACTAATTAGACATATCAATATCATTAAGAGGAGGTTGTTTGATTAGTGAAATGACATCGTTCCATAGTAAAATTGAAACTACGTCATTTGCATTTTGGAGAAGATTTCAGTCTATGTTCTCACACCCTAAATCCTTAATTTTGTCTTTTCTCATGCACTCTCACTCTCACAACCATGTTCTCTCAAACCTAAATGGTGACGAAGGGTATGGATGTAATTAAGGCGGTGGAGAAAGTGGGTTCCGGGTTTGGAAAGACCTCGAAGCCCGTCACAATCTCTAATCGCAGTCAACGTTCTTAAATGGTGACGTGATGATCTCCTGCGATATTTAGGATGGGGCGGTAGTGGTGTTTTCCCATTTCTCTTAGGGGATGCTTGTTTGGAGGGTATAGAAAAAGAAGTATGAGTATAGAATGAAAATTGATGTTTCGTATGAACCTATCATTAAATACTTAAGAGTTTCATTCCTTGGTTTTGGACAATCCTCTATTCCTCTCATAATCTAGAGGAATAAAAGAGAGGAATGAGAGTGATTGGTATGTTTTTAATTTTTTATATATAAAGTATAGATAAAAGGTATAATTATGAACCAAAAAACTTCATAAGTAAAGCCTTAATTTCAATAATCAAATTTATGGTGAAATCAATTAAATAATTAATTATACTACAATTAATTAAAATATCGTAATTAATTAATTAATTAAATTATTATTATTATTTAATTGCATTATATTATATTTAATTAAAATATTATTATTCATTAATTAAATATTGTAATTAATTAATTACAATATAATTAATTAAATTACTATTATTACTTAATTAATTACATTATATTTAATTAAATTATTATTATTAATTAAAATATATCTAATTAAAATATTAATTAATTAAAAATATTATTATTCATTAATTAAAATATTGTAATTAATTAATTACAATATAATTAATTAAATTATTATTATTATTATTATTTACATTATATTTAATCAAAATATTATTATTAATTAAAATATAACTATTCATTAATTAAAATATTATTATTAATTAATTAATTGCAATAGAATTAATTAAAATATAATTAATTAATTGATTAATTAATTAATTAATTACAATATTTTTAACAAACCAACCAATATCAATGGTAATGGTAATCATTCATTCTTCTTAACTAACCATTATAATTATAATGATTATATCCATTCTCATTCCTCCCTATATTCATTTTTATTCTCATTCTCGTTACTTTCTATAAACTAAGTGGCCCCTTAGTATGGGTTTATTAAAATAGGTCTTGATGATGACCTTTAGGTCGGGGTTATACTCATGATTTTTGTTATCATGTGGGGGTGGAGCTAAAATGGTGGTTACTAAGACTTTTACATGGAAGGAGGCTACCAAATAAGAAGTTTTAAATCTTAATTCATATCTCATATTTCATTATTATTACTATCATAAATATGTACTTTGGACCTGAACTTTCACCACAAGTCACGCCCACCTTCGTGCGGCAATCCCGTTTCGGTCCGCTTAAGCAAGATTCAGCTTTCTTACATGAATGTCGCCGAACAATTCCGTTATCCCTCGAGCACCTCACGTACACATAAGTGTTTAAAGTATTTTTCTCACACACAAAATAACACAAGTGTAAAGTAGAGTAAAGAAAGCGACGAGAGATATTTATATGTAGCCAAAGCTACTCTTTCATTAACTCTACACAAAATGCTAACAAAAGACACAAATACCTCCTTCTCGAAACACTCCCAAGGAACTCCCTACTTGAAGCCCTTACGATAAGAACTCTTCTCCTAAAAGCTCTCAACTCTAAGTGATTTGTCTCAATGAGCTCTCTCACTGATTCCCTCTCTCTGAATAGCTCTCACCTTTAGTGAGCTATTTATAGGCTCCTTCAGATGACTAAGAGTTCTAATAGAATTCTGCTAGCCAAGATCACAATCTTATCATATCTTATCCTTAATAGGATTAAGTTACATCACATTTAAAAGATTACCCTATCTATGAATGATTATCCTTATCCGCGAAGATCTCTTTCATCTTCTGATGATCCTTCCAGATGATCTTTATATCTTAACTTTGATGTTCATCCACTGCAATCTTAAACGTCACGTCATCATGTGCCACATCATCTACAGTTGCCATGTCACTAATGATGTGTTCACCAAGGCCTATCCGTGCATAGGTCCGTCAATGCACGTCCATTGACAAGTCCATCTTCCATGATCCAGCTCACTTCATGGTGTAGTCTCGTCGTTCCATGACTAAGTACAAGTCACAAACCGAGTTAGTATAAAACCTCATATGTTTTACATACCTTCAACCTGCCTCGCCGAAGTCAAGTGCCTTTACGCGCTCTCGGATCTCACATGACTTAGTTCGCCAACTTGTAAGACTTCGCCTTGTTCCCTCGTCAACATGCATTTTTCGTGCTGACTTGCATGCCAAGCATTGACCAAGGCTCATCAACACTTGCACAAACCCGCATTTTGGACTTAGAGGTCTACCAATTACTATATCAGTGTTAGGAGATTAAATTAAGTCATATATCATATTTCATCTCACACCCTAAGTCCCTAATTTTATCCTTGTTTTTATTCTCCTTTTGGCCATGTTGGAGATGAAAGAGTTATATAGACCCCCCACCGGAGGTGTTAAAAAATCTGTTGACTTATGCACTATATTAAAGTATATTTGACAGTTTTAGTCTTATTTTCCTTTGATCCCTTTCTGTGAATTTATGAGTTTCTAGATCAATATTACTATGCCTAGCTAAAATGATCCTGAACAAGATGTCATCGTTGTATGTTAATTTGGGTAACTTGTATGATAGGTGAACAAACCTACGCTGAAGACACAAGCTTTCCAGGAGGTATGTGTATTTTCTATTGTCGAGGAGCTTGCTAAACATCTAGCTCAATGGAGCTATTATGTTGCTCTTTGAATTGTCCTTTATTCCATTGGTACGATTGCGTAGTTTTTGTAAAACTAAAAAATTGAGAGATTCCAGAAAGAAATGAGGCAGATTATTCGTCAGGCATCTGAATGATTACCAAATTGCTTCAGTAAAAGAGGGTTAGCGATGAGGCAGGAATTTACCTTTGTTGTCCTCTTATGTGTCTGCTTGTTGCATAATTAGTCACATACTTGTAATAAAGCTTACGGGATCATGACTAATGTTCGGTTTGTTAATGTCCCAGATCGAGGCTAATTCATCATTCACAAATAGGAGTCATAAGACAGTCACTTTTCTACTAAACGATCCTGCAGCATCATCATTTATGGAGGTCTGAGTTCCTCCGCTTTCTTATCTCTCCCTATTGAAGTTCTTTTCTTGTCAAATTTGTTCTCTCTTTTCTTTTTGACCTTTGTGCGTTTTTCCTTTTTCTCTTGAGTTAGACATAACTTGACATGAAGTTCTTTAGACCTCTAACAATTTTGTGTCCTTAATTTGATGTTGAATGGTATAATGGCTCACTAAATGGTTTACTTAAAAATTTTATTATTAGATTCTAACTTTGCTGAAGCCTTATTCTTTCTCATGTTCTAAATGAATATTATGATCCATCGTTGCTTGACAGATTTGAAAAGAGTTCCATGCTTCTCTTTTGTATGCTTTTCTTAGTTTATACATCTGATCAAGCTTCCATTATGACTAATTTGAGTTGTGGGGTTTCATGTCACTAATAAATTGCAAACGTTAGGAGGATCAATCATTATTATAAGAATACATTGGAACAACGGTTCAGTAAAGCAAAGTTATATCAACCGGTCTAGTTTTAGGTTCTCAGATGCTAAATAATGCATTATATATTCTGTTGTAGGATGAAAAGAAGAGGGGAGGCAATCCACTATCCAAGTACACAACTTCTTTATGCGAAAGAGCACAAGAACGAAATGATTCATTGATTGAATCCAGGCTCTTATTTAAGACGATTTAATGTTTCATAATAATGATGCCCAAGGCACAACATGCTGCTTATGTAATGAATTTCAATGTTCTTGTGGGCGAACAAGCCTGTGTGTTTAAGAAAAGGATTACAGAAAGTGATGAAGATGATGATGACCCTGAGATCGACAATGGTGCAGCTGTCTTTAGTTCCGCCTGGTTACTTGATGGTAAATCCAAGTATGTCAAAAACAGTGCTTCTAAAGGCGACGATGCAAAGCCTTCGCTGAACATGAATAAGAGACAAGACTCTGTTGCAGTTTTGACAGATAAGAATAGGAATGTACAGTCTAATGCAAACAAGTCAAAGGAAAGGAAGAGAAGTAGATGAAGCATGAGATTAAGTTATTGGCCTGCCTTCTTGTGTTCATGGCATCGTTTATGAAATATTATGTTTCTTGTTCTTTGTATTCTTTAGATCAACGAATTGGACAAACAAATTTTTGTATCAGAGAACTAGATTTGCTCAATGCTAGAATGAAATTTCATCCCATTTGAGTTTAATCATCTTCCACATTTCAGGAGTTGCATCTCTAACAATCAACTTGAGAGATTAACCTTGTTAATTCACTTTTCCTTCTATTAATTTCCTTCTTATATCAGTTAAGATTAACCCTTTTAAGAATTTAGTATGAACAAGAACCTTCTTTGATTAACAAAAAAATATCAAAGAAGCTTTAACAAAATGGTCCCTAGTAACATAATCTGCCCATTTGAATTATCTTGATTATAGTGCTAAGCATGTGAATCTTTTTAATCTTCAAAATTAACCGATGGTCTAATCAAAAGATTTATCAGTTGGAGCCGATGATCATCAAAATGCAATGCCAACTCAAAATTATCCTCATCTGTTCTTACTAGTGATGACTCTTTAAACCATCACATATGAAGGAGGCTCCATGTGTCGACCCATCCTGCCTGGAATTGATCCCATGGCACGAGGGTCTTCATAGGATGGACCCATGGGCTTCCCAAGTCTCCATGTGCGAAATGACATTTATCTCTGAACTTCACCCTTCAAGTGCGTTATACTTGTTACACAATCGAGTCTTCACAGCAGGAGGAGATGATCCATAAGGAAAAGACGATTGGACTCCTGGATTTTTGGCAATCGGTGGACCAGTTGGATTGTCACCAAGATCTCAGAGGTGCGGACTACCAAGATTGCCACCACCGTCTCATCCCAACCGCAGGAGATCATGACGTCACCATTTAAGAAAAGTTGACCGCAATTAGTGATAGTGACGAGCTTTAAGGTCTTTCCAGACCCGGAACTCACTTTCTCTACCGCCTTGGTCACATCCATACCCTTCGTCACCATTTAGGTTTAAGAGAACGTCGGCGTGAGAGTGAGAGCGAGAGTGCGTGAGAGAAGGTGAAATTAGGGATATAGGGTGTAAATCTAAATGATGTAGTTTCAACTTTACTATGAAACTACGTCATTTTACCATTCAGACAACCTCTTCTTAACAATGCAGACGTCTCTGATTGGTGAGGGTCTATTGACACGTAACAATGTCATGTCAACATAGATAACGGTAAGGCTGACGTTAGATTAAAATTGAGACAAATTGAAAATTTGTACATTTTATTACTATTTTTTAAAGTTTAAGATATAATTAAAAAATTGAAAAACGTTTTAAGCTTTTTTTGTAATTAAGCCTTTATTTATTTATTTATTTAACTATATATTTTCTCTTTCTATTTTTATTTTTATTTTTATTTTTATTCATTTATGCAGGTTATTTGAAAATAATCTCCCTACTAATTAGGAGTAAGAATGCATACTAATGAACCTCCCCAAATTCCGAGTCTTAACAAAATTTCTACTGGATATTATTCTTAATCTCCAAAAGAAAATCATAATTTCAAGTATTTCTTTACCAATTTCTTAAAAACTGAGATTTCAACACCCTTCAATTTTAATTGTAGCAGATGTTGAAGAATTTAATACTCCAAGTGAAATTAGTTATAATAGTCTTCGTTAAGGATGGTATTACTCAAGTTCTAATCTTTTGTTCGTATTATTCTGCACTAGCCATGTTTTGCGCCCAATACTATATCATTTTGTAATAAAAACTACATCATATTATATGCAGAACCTAAAAACGACGTCGAATATTAGATGCGAAACAGAGATAGAATAGAAAATTTGGTCCAGTATTAGTTTTGGATCATTTACAGCTTAGTTTTGGCCCCATACATTTCTCACCCAGTTGTGCACTGGGAAAGTATTTTTAAAATGCCCTATTTAATGATTTAATATTGTACATGTTAGGATTCGTGCAATTAAGAAAAAGCACTACAACTAAAATTTTGCTTTGAAGTGTTTACATGGAAAGTGATTATGGTTGAGAAGGTGATGCTTTGTGACTCATAATTCTTGCCCTACTACAATTAAAAAGGAAAAGTTGAAGTTAGTAATCAGATTATAATTATAGAGAGTTCATTTATTTCAGGATTCTAATTATTAAATACAATCACTTTAAACTTTTAAATAAATACAACTGAAATGAAACTTATAAACTAACCACGTATGAGTTACTGTAACTGCGATTGTGAAATATTCCAAAAGGTGTTTTTGGAAAGCTAATTTACACTACTATATATAAACCAGATGTGCTGTGCCTGTGTGCTATATGCATCATCGGATACATAGCACCAAAATCAACACTGCTCCAATTTGTCAAATACGAACAGAATAAACAACCAAGGTCATTTGAGTAGTAATCCGCATCTTAGATAATCATAGTTGTCGACGATAAGCACCACAAATGGTTGGAGCGAGTTCTCGCCTATGGATGTGCATGAGCAGTACCTCTTTCTCACCTTCTCAAGGCACCGTAATTCCTAGTTATCTATTAGAAGGGGGGGAAAAAAATCAGGGCTTACGGCTAGAAGATCTCAATAGGCGATGGATTATGCAAATACAAAATGGGCATTCATTCTTAAGAGAGCCGTATGCTAACAAGGCAGAGTGACCCACTCCATTTGATGTATTCTCAATATACAGTATTAAATGTGGAGACAAAATCAAGGCCAAAATATAAATGATAATTGCTCAAACATGAAGATAACAGTGCTGACAGCCAATTCTCAGAAGCAACAAGTACTAAAAGATAGTGAATGCAGAAGTAAATAGCAGCAGTTATCAGTGAATGCACAAGTAAATAGCAGCAGTTAAACTACCCAACTAGACAAAGCCCTAAGCATTCTAGAAACAGATAAAGCACCCAAAAAAATAACAGAATACACCCAAAAATACTGGAGGAAAGTGAGATGGAAATGATCACCAACCTGGGGTTGAGATTTTCTTAATCTCTTTGACATATCATTGTCGTCGTCATCCTCATCCTCGTCCTCCTTGCTCATTAGCCTTCTCTGAAGTGCAGAGTTATCAGATTTCCTACCCCGCTTTGTTAATGTAGCACCTCTACCCCTTCCTCTTGAAGCAGCTCTCTTGCGCCCCCTCCCAGTGACACATTCATCATCATCCTTCAAAAAAGAAGGAAACCTTCGTTAATTGGAAATGAAGATGTCATATTCATGAAACCCATTCAATTATATCTAATTTTGAGCTGACAGGTAACATAAACTACAAACATAAGAAATGTAAAATTTCTTCCTCGACTTTCACAATAAGCAGGATGCTACCAATTCTCAACTCTGAGCAGCAAAAGCAACTTAAGGTGCAGTTTCTCGTTGAGCTTAAAAGTTGGGGATACAAACTATTAGTGAATGGTGTGACTTTGATGTAACTTATCCATTTAAGTTCACCTCATCATGTCAGCATTGGTTTAAACTTGCATTCATAACTCAAAAATAGGAGTTAATAATGATAAGTGAAACACTCTGGTGATAAAGATCCGTACCAAACTGTTATGAATCTCATTACTTTCATGTTTCTCAGCATCTTCGCTGGAAGAAGTATTCACATTTTCCTCCTCATCAGCAATATTTCTTACTGCAGCTGCTGTAGCAACAGATGCCAACCTGCAAATATAAAGCATTTCTATTGATAAGAATCTAAGAACTATTGAATGGACTCTCCCACGCAGGTTTAACACAATTATGATCAGCTGATGCAACAGAACTCAAAATGCACTATTAATCTCTTATATCTCTTCCAATATGATACAATTGATTCTTTAATGAGAAAATGCATAACTATCGATTTCTTCTTTCATAAAATTAGTTATGCTTAAGCCTTTTATTCTGTATCAATCTTCCTCTTCTTTTTTTACTCTTCTTTTGCTATGTCAATAATAAAATTACTAAAATCACCATTTAATTTGTATATTTTAATGCTAAGACAAATACAAGTAATCATTTGACAAAAGAGCATATGGCTTCTAGTATCTATTTATTCTTGGATTCTTGTTTCAGCAAGCTGCTGCATAGCTGGCTAGAGTAATTAAAAAGTTAAAATAAGAATGTGTCACCTCTGAGATTGGCGGAATCCTAGAGACACATCAAGAGTTGTCTGCTTCAGATTACTTGAGCCTCTGCCTCTACCCCTTCCTCTTGTAGAAACTTTACCTTTAGCAACTTCTGAAGCATCGTGAGATGATCTTGATCCCTTTCGGCCTCTTGTGTCAGACCTTAAGCTGGAAGCATGTGCTGTGTCTTCGTCATCACTAAATGAAACTGCAGCTCTAATTCCTGCGGCACTTACTCTTTGGGAATGCTAAACCAATTCAAAAACAGAAGCTCAGAAATCACTAATATCAAAAGGAAACAAGCCTATTCTTCCATTGCTTACCCCCAGGGATTGTTCACTGGTTGCTACAGGTTTATCCTTGGAGTGCATAGCCCTTTCCTTGACACGTTCCTGTAACAAACACAATCAATTTTTATCCAGATTCTGCTAGATTGGTCCTGCAATTTTTTGCCGTAAAATAGGTCTGAGTTCTGTGCAGGTTTCCAAAAATTCCTATATAAGCAAATCCAGATGAAAACTTCATTGACTAGTACCAAAGAATACAAGTATACAGAACTAAAAGAAATAGATAAAGATAGAGCCTCTTGTGGGCTTAAGTCAATTAAAAGGCCACGTAGATATGATGCAACCAGTGAAGGCAGTAATGGAACATTTAACGCCTCTCTTCATGCTAAAACACTTTGCAAATAAAACTACTATCTAGACAAAGAGGCATTAGTTAATTTTCATATTGGCATTCATGACTACTAAAATGTAGACAGAAAGAAGATGCATAACTTTGATCTGAACTTCTGAAAGAACCAAAGATTAAACAAAGATTTGACTATGCAAATATCTACCGTTCACATGTCAATATACATGACAAAACTTTCAAACTATGTCCATAAGCAATACAAAGAAGAGATTGAGTCGAGAAGGGATGACATAAATATAAATATATAGTATGCATACATTCATTCTTAAACACACAAGTGTACAGAAGAGCAATATTGAAACTTTTGCCACACATATTGCATGCAAACAAAATTTAATCAAATTACTGCCAATGCATCCCATGCCAAATGGGTGGTTGCTTAAGAAAATGCAACAACTTTATAGATATAAATCAAGCCTGCCTCCTTGTGTTGCTTTAGCACTTTAGATAACATCAGTCAGCTAAGATAGGAAGTAATAAAGTAAATACAGCTTCTTGCCTTCAAGCACTCCCCAACTTTAACGATTAAATCATCCTCTTCAAATTCTACAGTATCTGAATCTTTTGCAATTTTTTTCTGAGGAAGCAGAAAATGAACTAATTGTTAGAATCACGTTGAAAGCAGATAAACTAGCTTCTGCAAGCAGAAAGAATATTCTGCAACAGAATCATAAATTAGGAGCCGTTACAAAAGACTTACACGTGTTTCTTGAATATTATATTGCACACACGTATAGAAAGCCGTTTTGTCATCTTTATTAACAAAATCGTGCAAAGCAACATCCAGATCATTGACTGGAAGAATTTCCATTTTCTGCAGGACAAATGAGACCATAAGGAGAGAAATAAATCCATGAGAAGCTGAGAGGTGATAACAAATGTGTAACTTTTATCTGTATTAACATCATTTCTAATTCAGGCCATTTCAATAGTGGCTAGAAAAGAAATTGAAGCATCTACGATCTCCTCACACTTAGTGAAATTCTTCTCATCAGAATAACGGGTTTAAAAAAGAGCACCAATATAATTGTTATGTGAGCTATAATAAGGAAATTCATGAGAAGATGCCAAACTAAAACAAGAAAATTGAATACTTAAACAAGTTGATGTAAGCAAATACATGATCTTCTTTAGGGTGGTTCTTTAACTTATTAAATGCGGCAGAAGAGCGCATTGAAAAATGAATGTTAAGAGTGGATGTGGAAAAGAAATGTTTACCAAATTGCTTTCAGCGACTAAAGCTTCTATGTTTTGTTGATTTAGTTCTTCTGGGCAAAGCAGTTCAGAATCATCGAATTTAGCTGCAAATGGACAGAATCACATATCTGCATCATCTCGTTCAAATACCATATTCCAGTGTTACAAGTTAACATTGAAAAACTACAAAGAAAGACAAAGAAGATCATCTGAATTATAACATGCAGAGTAGTTGTAGTAAATATAAGTCATTTTCCTTATAAATTATAAGCATAACTAGATTATTCTAAGATTATTCTAAACTTACCATATAACAATAGCATTACCATATCAAGGACGGAAACCGAGACTGAACTATGCTTGCTTCAAGACTGGATATAAGATTCTTTCCATGCGCTTAAAATTGTTTTAAAGTAACCAGCAAATGCAAGTAATTTTCAGGGCTGGTGAACACCAACTGAACTCTAGCACAGATGTATAAGGCTAATTAACTAAGAAAGAACCATTGTTGCAAATAAATTATGTACTAAAAATGCAGAAGGAGCTCAAAACTGCTTTGAGGTTTCTTGCAAAGCATTAGACAGTATGCTGATAGGATGAAGGCACTACGAAATAAAATGGGGCTGTAACTTATTGAGGTACAATTCTACCCAAAACTTCTTTTTTATATACTGTATGGGCTGTAACTTGACAAGATAGAGATGCATAATATTTATGTTCCAGTTTAAGAGAGACATTATAAGTCTTTTATGTCTAATGTTGAAACTAACAATTATTTTGTATTAAGGTACTACTATAAATAAATCGACCATAACCTAAAGAGGACTGTGCCATTGTACCCCCTTTTTCATTCTTATCTTCTACATAGATTAACCAACAAACTCATTGACCTTTATGTGAAAGATCCACCTCCGTACAAATTGCATGGCAATAGTGGCAAAGTTTCTTAAACACACACCATATCCTACGGAAAGTAAGCAATTATTCTTGTCTAGTATCAAAGACAAATAGATTATCAAAACCTGAAAACATGTGCAAAAGTCAACCAAAAATTTACCTTCATTCCGACCTTTCCTGGGAGCTTTCGAGAATATAAGAATATCTTGAGGATTCGCAACCTTTAAAGAAAATAAAAATAAGAAGAAAGAGTGTATGCTAAAATAATTGAAAAAGATCAAGTGTGGCCTGCTGAATATTGTAAGTAATATTCTACACTACCTTCCCTACATATTTCTGCCCAAATCGTTGAGGATTTATTGTCATAAATCCAGTGTAATCTACCTGCAAAATAACCAAGAGCTTCAAGTGATTGTAAGCATGCTGGTTGGAGGTTATGGGTGATCTTGGAGGTGATGTGTCATGATATAGACATTTACAATTCTTTAGAAGGTCAATTTCAAATTTGAACTTCCATAAGTGAAATATCTCCTATAATTGGAGGATATTACCTTAATACGAATTAATGGAAGCTTGAGCTCTAATCTACCAACAGACTTCTTGTTGGACTTCTCTATCAGATTACTGACCTAAAAGCATCAAAATCATAATATTGAAGTTGCCAAAGAGCAATCAATAAGTATTAGTATATCATTAGCAACTGAAATGTAAATGGTGATTGGAAACTACAAACTTCCTGGCTTGAAGTTTACCACTTTGTCCAAATGTTGAAGAATTGAGCTTTGATCATTGGGATCAAGGTCAGATTCATCCTTTAACACAACCTGCACCGGGAAAAGGAGTAAGTCATAAACTGCTTATTCAAATTGAAAAGTGACAAAACAGATTACCTCTGAATATTCGAAAGGCCTGACAGAAGTCAAGGGTATCTTTGTTGGGCGATATTGATTTCCCTAGATCACAAGGTATTAAAGCATATGCAAAATTAGCAGAGAAACAAACAAGCTGACATCAAAATCTTCTTTTGGAGTTTCCATATCAAGTACCTTGATTTCCAGAAGCAGCACATGTTTTGGCTTTGATTCTCCATCAATCAGTGAAGTTGCCACTGAAGAACCTGGTTGTGTTATATGAAATCCCATCCCAGGAACTTCCTTTTAAAATCAAAAGGTACTTGTATTTAGTAAAGGCAGTATTTAAGCTGTAAAAAATAATCATAAAAGTACACTAGTAGCACCTGAGGATCAATAAGACATTCATGTTCATGCCCCCAGACAATGAAATCTAGAAATCTTGGTAAGAAGTGTTCATTTATTGCATTCTTCGGGTTTGCCTTCACTCTGCATATCATAGTAAAGTTCAAACCTTTAACATATGGATGACTTGATAGAGTAGTTCCAGACAGCTTTTTCAATGAAATTTCCACAGTAACACAAGATCTTCCATTCACATGATAAAATAAAGATTTTGAGAGAATGGTAAACTAACACCATATTCAAAAACTGCCATTATCCTGAGATACAAAGACAATGGTTAACTTCCGCACAACCTGTTCTGATGAAGTACCAGAATGTTGAACCAGTCTGACACCTGACATCCGTCTTGAGCTTCAGGTCTCATCCATTGTACAGCATGCGGTGTCTAAGAAATTAAAAATGGAAGAGAGATATAAGTCAACATCCAATAATCAAATAAGAGATGTAAAAAAAATATTATATGAAATACCTGAAACATTCTATTGAGCCGTTCATCCCTAATGTTTCCAAGACCATACAGGGCTACAGCCGTTGAACCCTGTCACTGACATAAGTTATTGGGTAGTGGAAAGAATGTTTGAACAACTAGAGGCATCTTTGCTGATACAACTGACCTTCCTAATAAGGATAGGATATAAAGTGATCTGGCCAACACCAGAACCCTCAAGTACCATTTTCCCAAAATAATTTACAAGATTGCATGCCGAAAGAATGTCAACAGCAGAAAGGTTGTCCTGTTACAAGTAGGAAAGGAAGACAATTGTGTTAAAAGCTGTTGACACAAATGATTCCAGAGAATAATGAATGTTAGCATACAACAATATTGCACCTAAGAAATCAAGTCGAGAAACTTTAACTACTTAAGAACTTAACCCCTAGTAAAGCAACCCAATAATCTCATTAGTTATACAAACGTCTAATGAGACTGTAAGTGCTTAAGATCACTAGCACGTGAGATTTTGTTTATTATTTTAGTAGGTTTAAAGAAAATGAAAGAATTAGAATTACTAGAGGTATGTAAGAGCAAAAAGGCAATGCTAACAAATAAACACTTGCTTTCATAATCCATAATATCACATAAAGTAGTAAAAACTGTGCATTAATATCCAAAAATAGCTTTCTCAGATGCCTCGCTGCTGCACTAAAGGAAAAGAAAAACCAAATTTCAACAAATCCATTCCCTTTAACAGTCTCTCCCTTGTTTGTCACTTCTTTATTCATGAACAGAAGCAAGAAAAGAAAGATTAAGCAATATATCAGCAACTTCAACGTCAAACTTTTCAATTTGCAACAAAATTGGTAATTGGGAACAAATGACAGGCTAAGTTAGATATTTGATTCATAGTTATATCAAAAGTAGTCATGCATCCTTAATATAAAATAAACTGTGATGCCTTAAATTCATACCACTCCAGCAGGATCATCATGATTTCCATGAATACTGAACACCGGTAAGCCAACATTAAAGTTTGGATCTTCATAGTTTACATGCCCAAAGCTGCCAAAAGTGAACTTGTTACCTAAAAGTAAGTTTTCTTTCTAAGTTTTATGTGAAACACAGGCGTCTGAATACAGATGCACAATATACAGGCATCCCAAATTGCATACACATCAATCCCTGTTGTGTAGGATTCAAACTAAAAAAAAAAAAGAGCAAACACTAAAACAATTCTCTAACATGTGATAAAAAATTATAATAATACGAAATATCATACAATCACTAAGGTGACAGATGATACAATCCCATTACTTGAGGGCTAGTGTATATAGGATCAGGCAGTTAAAGGCCAATGTAAAATGCATCCATCAATAACTTACACCGCTCGGGGTTGGAGGATGGGGTTACATGTGAAATTGGCATTCTCTATAGAAGTAAAAGAAGAGCAAAGTAAAATCGTACGAATTTGGGAAATTGACTGTCTGATCACTGACAACTTGGAACTGCACCGGTTGATCGTTGAGACAATGGTGACGGAGAATTTCAATGGCCTTGACTAAAGTTGACCTCGAGGGCTTATTCTCATGAAAAAGATCTCCACCAAGGAGCAAGAAGTCTACCTGTTCCAAGATAGAAATATTTTAAGTTAGCCGAATTATTTAAGTACACAGAACAACATGTTCGGACATGAGAAGCCAGCAAATCAGAAAAGACTAATTTCCATGCTCCTTGCCATTAAAGGACATTTCTTCTAAATTTGAACAAACGCAGCTTGTGAAACACGATCTCAAATTCCCCATATATCGAATCCAATACAAAATAGGCAAATAACTGACGATATGGTCCCGTAGGATCGTATCAGACATCAAGTGTACATCACAAGACAACCTGCTTTTGCTCAGCTAATGAGCAAATCTCTTCAAAGGCCTGGAAAGAATCATGACGACGTATTTCATCCTTCTCCATGTATCCCAAATGGCAATCAGTGGCAACCAGTATTCGAAGTGTGTCAACATCTTCCTCCCTGATCATACAATTCCATTGCATTTAACAATTACTTTTTAACCAACGCAAATACAAAAAGAAAATACAAAATCTTTAAAGACAAAGAGAATAAGTACTACACCTGGTCAAGTCCCTCATTTATCGTAAACCTAAAATCACAAAGAAACGATCAGAAAGCAAAAGTCTCACTCAAAACCCTTGAAATATCAAAAGAACCAAGGGTGAAAGCTAACTTGAAATTGAAAACCAGAAAAAAAAAAGAAAAAATGCAAGGAAGGTGATATAGATTTTCTCAGGAGCAAAACAGAAAACTAGAAGAAGACTAATTTAAGTTGAATAAATTTACCTATATTAGCCTGAGAGAGTGAAGAATGTAGCAGTGGTGGGGTTTTTCAGGGGCGGGGTTTTTATATGTATTTCCGCTTCCTTATTCAGTTTAAATGTTTATTGTGTTACCATTTTACCCCTGAAAGGGTTTGAAATTGCAAAATTTGTGTTCGTTTTGGTCCAATTGCGTGACTATGGCCCGATCTTGGTCGGTGTCTACGTGAGCTTTGGATCTGTTTAGCTCAAGAAATAAATAGAGGACCCACCCTCTTTAGGCCTATTTCTTTTGTTTAAGAAATTCATGTGCTTTGTGTTTTGATATTGCTCGAAGCCATTAGCATTGGTACTCTTTATGATATGATTTTTAAGCGTCGTACTGATGGATTATTTCTCATGGACCAACTTTCACTATGATATGATTTTTAATGTATCTTGAATATTATTTTTAGTTATAAAAATATTATTTTAAAAAGAGTACATTATATTTTACATCTAAATTTTTATTAATTTTGCAATAAACTCTGATTTTAACTAATATTAAACCAATTTACTGTAAATAAAGTACAAAAATCAACTTCTTTTAACTTTTATTGTTTAAGTTTGCTAACATGAAGTCTCCTTGCACCTGAGTGATGGAGAACTATAGGCATGAAAAGACAAGAAGAGAAGTATACATGGTGTGATCCACCTTAAAGAAACCTAAGACATAATTTGCTTGCAAAAGAAGGTTTAGGAGTTGAAATTGGATTAGATTTGAAGTCTTAATGTGCAAGGTAAGGGATTGAACAAAATTCTCTCATATCAAAGGTCTAACATTCAAGTCTAATGTTTGTAAAAATCTATTACAAGATGTTAGAAGCCCAATGACAAGAGCTAGGGCTGAAGTGATGAAGCAAACATTGAATTGTTTGATCCAAAATCTTCAAGAGATAGAGCTCATGTTGTTGAGTCAAATTTCATCTCATAAAATACTATGTGACAACCATGTGCCACTTAAAATGAGGAGAAGGACATGATTCATAAGGTCCAATATGTTCAGATCATGTTTTAGTTAGTTTCCTTTTTCGTTTTCCTTGAAATAAAGTCATCTAATCAATACCTTTCTAAGTTTTTTTTGTTTTCTTTTAGGGATTGATTTGATTCCTTTTATTTAGTTTCTTCTTTAGGACATTAAGTTAAAAAGTTTTTTTTATAAATAGGCACCCTCTGTGTAATTTGAAGAAGATTTTTCATTCAGAAATAATATTAAGTATTATTGAGATCATTCTTGCTTTCTTTGTTTTCTTTAAGAATATTTGACTTATCGAAAAAGTGGTCTTCCTTTGTGGTATCTCAAGATTAAAGTTCTAAGAGACAATTTCTCTTAGGGTTCTTTCCATTGACCAATATTCTTCATTTCTTCTAATCCCTTTTCTCCTTGTTTTCTATTTCTATCTTTTCAATTTTGTTTCTTGTCCTTCCGTGTGTATTTGATTCTATCTGTTCCCGAGCATAATTCCATCTTGTTGAAGATTCTCTAGGACAAGTTTTTATTGGGCCTCCCATCACTATGTATATTAATATTTTTTTGATAAAAGTATATTAATATATATTATGACAAGTGACATTAATAGAAATATTACAAACCATCATTTTGTAATAGGATTTAAATTTGATAGTGAGATTAGCATCACAAAATTTATGGACAACCTATATCACTTTTAATTATCTTTAAAATCAAACTCAGAATTAAAGTATCTAAAACGTATTTAAATATATACTCCGTTGACATTCATCAAAATACATATAGAAAAGGAATGTGACTCATAACTCCCCATATTCTTAAAATTAAATGTTTGTTATCTCTTCACTTGAAAGTACATATAGCATGTATTTGAAAGTACATATAGCATGTAGTATACAATCAAATAAGAAATAATTAAAATAAAATAAACAAATATTAGTATATTATCAAATAAGAAATAATTAAAATTAAAAAAAATCTCTATTACTCTATTTACAGAAATTTCAAAGGTTGATAAAAAACTGTCAGCCTGTTTGTTTTGATTATTATTTTTGTTTTCAATTTATTATGATTATTTTATATTTTATATTAATTAATTAAAAATAATTATTACAAGAATTATGACAATTTTAATAAATATTATATAAGAGATTAAAATAAAATAATTTAATTAAAAATTATTTATCTTTAAGTTTTATCTAATATGTAATCATTACCGGTGATAAAATATAACTACATTAATATTAACAAATAAACAAGTTTTTTATTTAAAGAAAACAAAAACTGAAAACAAAGAACATTTTGAAATGATGGCTATTATGGGATACCATTATTAAAATTTATGTATTTGTATTTTGACATTGTGAACTCATTTATGTTTATGTTTCTATCAATCCTATTTATACATTTATGAATAAATTGTGTTGATAGGATTTGTTGTTAAATAACACATGATTGTTTCGATCATTAATATGTTTCTTATTTATGGATCATATTGAACAAAACACTAATATTCCAATGCGTGGAAGGAATTATGTGGTTTGTTAAGATATAAAACTGTTATGACTCTTATTAGTATCTTTGTGTGAATATGATTTATGATGTGATCAACATTTAAGAAGTTAGCAAAGTTTATGTGTAAAATGTTTATTTATTGAACTATGACATAAAGTTTTTTTTTAAATTAATGAGTCAAATGGGAGAATGTAAAACCTATATATTATATGTGGCTCATTATATTTATGGTTTTAATAATATTAAGTGTTAAATTCTGATTGGTCATTTTGTTTAAGTAAGATAAGGTTGATTAAGATAAAGTTTTGTTTTAAACTTACTGTTTGATGGGAACGGTTCAGATATCTTTATTACATAGAAATTGGTCCTCTCTTTTGACTACACACCTCTATTTATTTTTTTCATCATCAGAAAGAAAGATTATTGAAGGAAAAAATGAGAGAAATTAAGTTTCTCTATATTCAATCGTTTAGAAGGGCTTTTCTAAATTACAATTAAATTAAACTCATAGATAAAAGTATATATTTTATATTTTATATTTTGGTATAAAACATAAAATTTTAAGAAATGGGTTAAGGATTATTATGATTATGTTTATACAGTAAATTATACTTACATTTAACATTAGAGTTTAGTTTTAAATTATATGTTTTTCAATTAAAAAATATGTTTAGATCATATTATTTTTGGATAATTGCTTGTTGACTTTATTGGGGTTCTTAAAATTTTTCTTCATATCTCAAGTTTACAGTTCACGCTTCAATGTTGGTTTCTTCCGTGTTAATAGACGAAGTGACATATTTGTTTGGTTTTGTTTTAAATATAAGTGCGATTAGAGAGGGCGCGCCATGGTGCTTTTGTTTTTCTAGAATTTCATTAAGTATATATACGATGGATGAATAGGATAGACGACCACGAAATACATCTCATTCGTCCATTTCATCAACGACCTCTATTCTTCCGCAGCTGTATTCTTCCGAACGCCCGTGACATAAATGGTCACAGCCATGACTTATGGCTTCTCTTCCTACAACCATGTTTTATAAGATGGCTTCTCTTTCGACCATCCACTAAGCATAAACTTCACATATACTCACGGGCGTCAAATCTTAGATGACACCGTCAAATATTTTTAAATCATCTTTTGTTTAGCTAAGTAATATGTATTATAAGTGTAAGTCAATTCTATAACAACTAAAAACAAAATTATATGGTGATTGCTGTAAATAAAGAAAGTAAAAAATAAAAGTTGAAAATTTTAATACTAAAAACAAAATTATAAGATGATTGTTGTAGATAAGGAAAGTAAAAAATAAAAATTGAAAATTTTAATATAAATGCTTCTCACTTAAGATTATTGTAAATTAAAAAAATAAAAAAGTTGAAAATTTTTAATATAAATGCTTCTCACGAGTGTGACTTCTTAAGTCACACCCATGAGAGTATTAAAATACAAATGCCCTCCTATGGGTGTGATATCTTAAGTCACACCTCTGAGACATATTTTTGCAATAACAAATAATAAGTAATATGCTCAACCGAATCTCACAGAACCCTTTACTCTCTTAAACCGAGAATCTCGAATATTCTATCTTTATGCACTGAAAGAACCTTTTACTCTTCAACCCAAACTCTTGAATGTTCTATCTTTACGCACTGACAGAGTCCTTTACTTTTGAACTGACACTCTCGAACGTTCTACTTTTAAAGCATTCACATAGCTCATTCGCTCCTCCTCTCTCCTCCTCCTCTGGCTTTGTCTCAGGTGACAATTCTCAATTTAATGATCTTATTTATTTTCTTTTAATTATTATTATTATTCGATTATTACTTTTCCTTTTAAAACTTTATTGACAATCAACGAGAACACAGAAACATAACCTCCTCAAGTGTATTTAGGAGTTAAGATAGCCAAGATGAAGACTCAACAGCTAGAGCCTCCTAAGGTATGCGTTGGTTCATCTTTACAAAATCCTGTTCCCTCTTAACAATGTCAGATTGCATCTGTTTTGGTCGACAATGAAAAAGGCATGTTGATTATTGTTGAAGACTGAATCTTTCTATCTATTATTTTCTTTTTATGGTTTTAGTGAGTTGGAGAAAATTTGAGGATTATTGAGAAGATTAAAGAAATTGAGGCCAAGATGGCTCGAGCCTAAAAAAATAAAGCCACAGGTATTATATCTGTAGTGCACTGTTATATATATGAGTAGATGATTTATTTCCCTTTATCTTTAGTTCTAGATTGATAGCGTTGTTGAATATCATGCTTCAATCTAATTTTCCTGAGTTTTTATATCCTCTTAACAATGTCAACTTGCATCTGTTTTGGTTGACATATTATATCTGTAGTGCGTCGTTATATATGTGCGTAGATGATTTGTTTCCTTTTATCTTTAGTTCTTGATTGATAACGCTGTTGAATATATTGCTTCAATCTAATTTTCCTGAGTTTATATGTCCTTTTAATAATGTCAACTTGCATTTGTTTTGGTTGACAATGAAAAAGCATGTTGATTGTTGTTAAAGACTAAATCTTTCTGTTTGTTTTTTTCTTTTCATGGTTTTAGTCAGTTGGATAAAAAATGGGGATTATTGAGAAGCTTAAAGAAATTGATGCTGAGATAGCCCAAACTCAGAAAATAAAGCCACAAGTCCCGCCTATATTTTTTAATCAAAAACCAAAACGACACCTTTTTGACCAAATTGGTCAAACCGACCATGGTCGGCCCCTGGCCCGGCCATGGTCTGCCAAAAACTGGCCGGGCCGGGCAGGCCGGGTTAGAATTGTCATCCCTAATCATGCAACTGGTTTAAGACTTGTCACATGTGAAGTTGTGGAAAGAAGACGAGAATACAACCTCAGAAATCCATCCCATCAATTTTAAGCCCCCGACGAACTTTACTATGAAACAGGTCTATTTTTGGCACCTAAAAGTTATGTTTTTTGTATACAAATGTATTATTTTGTTCAGCAATACTATAACATTTTAATAAGGTGAATTACACCCTTTAAATGCATATATACAATAATGATTCCATAAGAAAAATAATTAACTTCAGATTTGACGTATTGGTTATAAGTAGGGATGGCAATGGATAGGGTTCAGTTTGGGTATTACTCTACCCATATCCATATCCATTTTTTATGAATCAATCCATTATCCATTTAAAATCTATCAGTTTTTATGATTTACAACCTATATCCAAATCCATTGGATTGTTCAGGTTTTTGGATATCCATCGGGTTGTATAGTACATAAAAATATAACTTCTAAGTAGAAAATATAATGAGCAAATTTTTGTGAACGCTCCAAATCAAAATTACTTTAATAATAATGAGTCAAGATTTTGATTTGTATGTCTTGAAAAACCATAAAATTGGAATAATAAAAATCATAATGTCTAGCGTAAAGACAACATATATTTTTCACAATCAAGAACTAAAACAAAGACAGAAATATCCAAAGCTTTAAATTGTATTTGCGTGAACTCCATAGCATTGAGAACTCAAAAGTCACTGATAGAATGACTAAAACGAAGGGACTCCTTTTACCTGGAAAAAGGTGAGGAGTAAAGTAGAGATTTTAAAGTTGTTTCTCCTCAAAAAATATTAATATTTATTATATTTAACTATAAATATTCAAGAAAAAAAGAAAAATAGAGTTAATAAAAAATGTGTCAGGCATAGGTATCCATCGGTTCGGGTTATCAATAGACCCATATCCAAATCCATATCTACATCCATTTAAAATCCATCTAAAGCCCATTTTTTTAGCCTCCATGCTCATTTTTTTGGGGTCGGGTGGTGCAGATATTAATCGGGTTGAAAACCCATTGCCACCCCTAATTATAAGTATTAAACAATACTTATAAGGATGAATTCTCTCTGTTAGATTATCTGCATTCAGAAACAATCAATAAATTGGTTATTTCCAAGTACTGTTAAAATTGTATAAATTACGAATTTTATTTTATAAAATTAATTTAATTTTGTACAAGCAAAAATTAGTATATATTTTCGATAGTAATGTAAAAACTGTTAATATATTAAAATTAATAATGTGCTACATTAATTAAAACTTTTAAAATTAATATTTTATTTTGGTTTCATTTTATGATCTAAATTAAAATATACAAATATTAATATTATTATTTATAATTTAATTTATTTCAATAGATGATAGAATTCTAATTTTATAATGTATGAGAGAATACTTTCTTTCGCATTTAAGCTCCCATTTCCTCGATAGTTAACCTTCCAAACTAAATGATGCCTACAAATGTAGACATTAGAGTAAGGTGAATTAGTACACATGCATATATACAATCGTGATTCCGTAAGAAAAATAATTAACTATTCATATTTTAAATTTAAAAGACATAAGCATGGACTCTACTTCTCGTTAAATCTTGGGTTCCTTTTCATATATCTCTATAAATAAATAGCCAAAGCATATCGATTATTGGTTATAGTAACTAATTGATCACCTTATAAATTACAAATGGATTTTTTTAAATTTGTCATGGGTGTGTCTTAACATGTCACACCTGAGATGAACGAATGGGATGTAACATCCACTGTCCATTTAATAATGGTTGGATTCTTCTCGCACAATTCTCACGGCTGTGACTTAACATGTCACACCTGTGCTTTTGCACTCTCACGGTCAGGGGTGTAACTTAACATGTCACACCCGTGATGTTCCATAATTTTCCTATATTCATCTTCTCACAGGTATAAATTTACGTCGGATGAATCGCAGTTATTGAAATCATTAAAAAGAAATTAATATCCCAATAAATAATCTGTATAATATCAATCTTCGATGCCGATTTGAACAGAAAATCTTTCCAATTGATTTTACAACCAATTTAACAGATACGCTAATTCTATCGCTGATTTAACAGATATATTCATTTAAAACTTCGATGAATTTTATTCAATTGTTAGTAATAAAATTTAAGAAACATTAATACTCGTCATTTCAATTTTCTTTCTCATTCGTCAGTCATATTTATTTTCTTTGTTTCCCTTCGTATTTTCTTTGTTTCCTTTCTACTGCTTAACCTGATCATATTTTCTTTGTTTCCTTCCTATTGCTTAACTTGATCAAAATGAAGAACAAAGTAATGCTATATCAGCTGAATGAAGGTCTTTTCCAATCGATTCAACAAAATAAAGTTGTACTACATCATCTAATTGAGCAAACTTCTCCGTCGTTGAATCAGATAAGATCTTTTCTATTTTTTCTACTCTTTCGATTTTTTATAGATAAAGAAGCAAGATTATAAGATTATATCAGTGCACAAAATAGTAGTTGCTGCAACTAACATTATTTTCTACATGATGACAAAAGAAATTTTGTAACAAGTCTTGTATTGAACGGTTCCTTAAAGCTAACGATGGCGATGTTGAGTTAGCTATAAAAAATTTAAAGGCTTGCCTTTCTTGGAGAGAAAGCTTATTTATCGGAAATGTTTTGTCAGTTAAAAATAAATTACATTGTCTCAAAATATTGTGCTCGAATTTTGTTTATTTTACTTTATGTTTTTTCTTTTAAAATGTAGAAAAATTGACAGCCGATGATTTTTCACTGAAATCACTGAAGGGCTTGCTTATGTAGGAGGTAAAGATGAAGATTCCATACCTATTTTGGTGATTTTCTAACTTTACCGATTACTTTTTTTTCACTTTTTATAAAATTCAATGAAATTATCAATAGGATTGTTTATATATATTTATTCTAAATTTCATTTCAGCTTTTCTTACATCCTAATCATTCAAAAGTTTTATTGTTCCTTCATTGACATTGGTTCAAGATTTTTTCACTTTAAAAAAGATTACCAGAAGTTTCGTTCTTGAAAATTGTAAGTTACGATACATTATTTTTTAATTGTACGTTTATTTCAATTTTTATGCTTCTTACTTAATCATATCAACATTTTATCTTTTGCTTCAATTTCTATAGATTCACACGATTCATTGCGTTTACTTGGAAGTTGCTGTATCAACTATGCAAAAAGATTGTGAACACTTTGTGCTTCTTTTTTATGGCAGTATGTTGATTTCGCTATTATGCCTTTCCTGCCTTTTGAAAAACCTTTAAATTAGATTTAAATCACTAACTGCATATAACTTATTCATATGTTATTTTATAATTTGTTATTCTTTATCTTGCTAGGATTTTTCAGGTTTGCTTTCAATTTTATAAATGTACTTTTATCAACATTGAAACTTGTTACTGATTATTATCCGTCCAGACTTTACAAAGCTTTTGTAATCGATCCACCTACTTTTTTCTCTTATCTATGAAATGTAATATTGTTATTTATATGCTTAATTCTTGTTTATTTTATCTACCTTTTAACTTCTTGAAGGATCGTATACGCAGCGGAAACAAAAAAAATTGCATTGCAATCCTGTATAGATCTATTGCGTTTAACATTCATACTAATAACAAGAATAGGAAAAAACACATACTTGGAATTTGCAAGGATTAACAGGTAATGAACTTCGAAAATACGAAGTCTCTATATACTCTACACCGAGAAATTACGTCTCGTTTTCAACAGTTAATATGACTATGGAATATTTTGAAGAACCGTTTCTTCAAGAACGGAGAAAACAGTTTTTCTCAACCTTTTTCTCTTGTTTATTTTTCAGTACAAAGAACAAAAAAACAAAGAATATTTCTGTATCTTTGCTTTCTTTCTAACGTACAAAACAAAAAAATCTCTATATTCAATTTCTTCTCTTTGTTTTACTCTCAACACACAAAAAACGAAAGTCTTACTTTCTCTTAACTGTTTTTCACGTATCAAACAACCAAAGTATCTATCTCTCTACGTAAGTCTATCAAAACATGAATGAGCCCTTTGGTTGTCAAGTCGTTACTCATTCATAATTAAAGAGTGGTAAATTACCTATTTATCATATAAAATATCAATACTACATAGTCTCTTGGTTGTCAGGTTGTACCTATTAGTATCGTTGAGTTTATCCATCAAAGTGACGAAGAATTAATTAATACTATACTCCCTAGGTAGTCTAGGCTAAAAGTATAAAATTAAGTAATTTTTCCTCACACATGCATTATAGGCAGTAGAAAATATTATTTATCCATGAACTACAAGTCACCTAGTTAGCAGGTCATTCCTTGTAAACAAAAATAGATATTATGATCTATTTTGATGGAAAATCCTTTTTGATAAAATATCATATATGATATCAAAATAAACTCAATTATTTT
>JANZXR010000172.1:47954527-47974810 GCA_027575705.1 Erythroxylum echinodendron | reverse complement strand
TTGGATATAAGAAATAATCGAGGCTATATGTTCTAGTAAGAGTTCATCGAAAGAATAATTCATGGTAAAGAATGTAGGCCCGAGAGGCCGAGGCTCAAAGCGGACAATATCTGCAAGCGGGTGGTCTGGGCTATTACAGTTGGTACTAAAAGTGATTTAATTAATGAAAGTTTAGCTTTCTTGTAGCATAAACATTTAGGTTATATTTCCAAAGAAAGACTACAAAGGCTAGTAAAGAACAAAAATTTACCAGATTTGAACTTTACTGATTTTGGTGTGTGTGTGGATTCCATTAAGGGAAAGCAAACTAAACACACAAAGAAAAGAGTCACAAAAAGTACACAGCTTCGTGAAATTATACATACTGACATATATGGTCCTTTTGATGTTCCATTTTTTAGTGGAGAAAATTATTTCTTCACATTTATTGATGACTTTTCACGTTATGAATATGTCTATTTATTGCATGAGAAAACTTAAGCAACAAATGCGTTAGAGGTGTTTGTTCACAAGGTAGAAAGACAATTAGATAGAAATGTGAAAATTGTTAGATCTAACCGTGGTGGTGAATTTTACTGCAAATATAATAAGTCAAGATAATGCCCATATCCATTTGTCAAATTTCTCGAAAAGCATGGTATGTGTGCTCAATACACAATGTGAAGTACAGAAGGCATAATCATACATTAATAGATATAGTTACGAGTATGTTAAGTAATTCGCCTTAACCCTTATCATTGTGGATGCATGCATTGAGGTCTTGTTAAATAGGGTTCCTAGTAAGGTAGTTTCAAAGACTCCTTTTGAATTGTAGACTAGAAGGAAACCTAGTCTAAGACACCTACATGTTTGGGATTACCTGTCAGAAGTAAGAATTTATAATCTACATGAAAAGAAATTAGATGCAAGAACAATTAATGGATTTTTATTGGTTACCTAGAAAAGTCTAAAGGTATAGATTTTATTGTCCTAATCATACAACAATAATTGTTGAAACTAGAAATGCTAGGTTCATTGAGAATGGTGAAACCAATGGAAGTATTGAAAGACCACATAATGTAGTTATTGAAGAAATAAAAGTTCAAGTTCCCTTATCGACTTCTTCAATATATGTTACTCCTAAAGTTGTAAGACGGTTTGATAATTTATAAGAGTAATAAATAAATGATCAAACACTTCATGAAGAGCCTGTAGTTGATGAAACTATTGAACTTGCAATTACTGTTCCAAATGTAGACCAACCACAAGAAATAACATTAAGAAGGTCTCAAAGACTTAGAAAACTAGTTATTTCTAATGATTATGTGGTATATCTACAAGATTTAGAATTTGACTTAAGAAATACAGATGATCCAATTTTGTTTTCACAAGCCATTGACAGTATTTATTCTATTAAATGGATTAATTCCATGAAAGAAGAGTTGAATTCTATATGGGAGAAGCCAATTATGTTATAGAAATTGAAATACTCTGTGATAAGTCACAAGGACTATTAAGCTTATCTCAGAAAGCTTATATTAATAAGGTCTTGGAGAGATTTGATATGAAAAATTGTTCTGCAAGTGTATTTCCAATTCAGAAGGTAGACAAGTTTAATCTTAATCAATGTCCAAAGAATGAATTGGAACATAAGCAAATGACAAATATTCCTTATGCATTAATTGTCGGAAGCCTAATGCATGCTTAAACTTGCACCAGACTATACATTAGCCTTGTTATTAGTATGCTAGACAGGTATCAAAGTAACCCTGGATTGGTTCATTGGAAATCTACAAAGAAAGTTTTGAGATATCTACAAGGTACTCAAGATCATATGCTCACTTATAGGGGATTCAGTCATCTAGAAATAATTGGATATTCGATTCAAATTTTACCACTTGCATTGATACCAGAAAAATCCACTTTTTGCTACCTTTTCTTATTAGTTAGAGGGCTTATTTCTTAGAAAAGTGCGAAGCAGCCTAACATTATTGTGTCCACTATGGAAGCTGCATTTGTAGCATGTTTTGAAGCTACAATTCAAGGATTATGGTTGCGAAACTTTATTTCGGGACTTGGAGTTGTTAACAGTATTGACAAGTTGTTGAAAATTTATTATGATAATTCTACAGCAATTTTCTTTTCAAAGAATGACAAGTATTTTAAAGGTACTAAACATATGGAATTAAAATCTTTGTTTGCCAAAGATGAAGTTCAGAAACAAACAATGTCAATTCAACATATTAAAACTAATTATATGATTGTAGATCCTTTGACGAAAGGATTGACAACAAAAGTCTTTAAAGAACATGTTGAAAGAATGGGCTATTGAGATTTGTGATGTTTGTATTTTGACACTTTTATGTTTATGTTTATGTTTATGTTTATGTCAATCCTATTTTATAGTGTACATTTATGAATAAATTATGTTGATAGGATTTGTTGTTAAATAAGACATGATTGTTAGACCATTAATGTGTTTCTTATTTATGGATCACATTGAATAAAGTGCTAATATTGTATTACGTGGATGGAATTATGTCGTTTTTAAGAAGTAAAATCGCTACGATTCTTATTAGTATCTTTGTTTGAATGTGATTTATGATGTCATCAACATTAAATTTGCAAAGTTTATGAGCAAAATGTTTATTTATTAAGCTATGATATAAGGTTTTTTTTAATTAATGAGCCAAGTGGGAGAATTTAAAACCTATATATTATATATGGCTCATTATATTTATGGTTTTAATAATATTAAGTGATAAAATTTGATTAAGTAAGATAAGGTTTTCTTTCAAACTTACCGTTTGATGGGAACGGTTCAGATATCCTTATTACATAGAAACTAGTCCTCTCTCTCGACTACACACCTCTGTTTATGTTTTTCACCATTAAAAAGCAAGATTATTGAGGGAAAAATGATAGAAATCAAGTTTCTTTATATCAAATCATTCGGAAGTGTTTTTTCTCAGTTACAATTAAACTAAACTCACAAATAAAGGTATGTAATTCATATATTTTGGTATAAAATATTGAATTTTAAGATACGGGTTAACGATTTTTATGATCATGTCTATGCAATAAATTATGCTTACAATTGCTACACTGGTTGATTAATATATCTAAAATTCCTAATATTGGTTGCCCAAATTTTATATTGGTCAATTAAACTTCTTGAAACAAGTTTTCCAAAATTTTCTTAAGTTTTTTCAAAAGATTGAAGACTCTATTCAATAAAAATTTATTAAAAACCATTCCAAAAGTTCCACAAAATTTGTTTGAAGATAATAAGTTTTCTTTAGATATCGAAACAAATTTTCTTCTGATTATAACCAAATACATGCAATACATATTATAAATACATGCGTAATTGATAATGTAATAATTAAACTCTTAATTCATTAAAATGAACATGATAAGATTACAAGAAGATTGTAATAGTTTATTTAAATATTGATATGTATTTTCACTTGAATTCTTTTGAAAAATTTTTGAGTTGCATTTGGATTTTACTTTACTAATTTTCTTTATCTTTTGGTTTCTCTATTGATTCAATTAACTCTTTTACTAAATTTAAGCTTCCATTGAACTTATTCTTCACACATGAACTCACTAATATTGCAAAATATACAAGCGTTAGTAATATCATATTTTGTTGTGACCACAATAATGAATTCAAATCTTATTTGATTTAACAATTTTCATAAGTCATAAAAAGAGGAATAGATCAAAACTAAAAATAAATATAAAAAATTCAATTAGGTAAGTATTTTTACCAAATGTAAAAATTTAAATTAAAAATGGAAATATATAAGAATTCAAATTTTAGGACCTTCTTAATAATGTTTAACATTCTTTTTCTTGATTTTCGGTATGAATATTACTCATTAAAATAATTATAATTTAAAATATGCCATAATATTAAACATATAAAATACTATATAATTTTTTAAAATAAAAACATGCTATAGTAAAGATTATAATAATATTAATCTATATAATATTAAACATATAAAATACTATATAATTTTGTAAAATAAAAGCATGCTATAGTAAAGATTATAATAATATTAATCTATATAAGTCTTAAAAATCACATCCTTCCTTTTAAACTGACTTAACACAACACAATTGCAAATTATTGGAAATATGTAAAATTAATTTAAAGAATTTTACGAAATAAAGCATGTATCCAACCTATTTGATACAAGTACCCAACGAAATACCCATTTAACGTCCCTTTCTTCTCTCTTTTAGCAACAATGGATGAGACGCTGAGGAAGGGTTCGGCAACACCCCTTTCGTGCATGTTTCCGGTGGACGAAGCGCAGAAGGCAGCAAAACGTGTGGAGGATTCGATTACTGAGAAGCAGAAAGAGCTGGGCAGTCTCAAAGACTTCATTTCAGACAATACTAGTCTCATCAACCTCGTTTCGGGACTTCCCGATGAGCTCCACCACGACATCATGGTTCCCTTTGGGAAAGCTGCCTTCTTTTCTGGCCGTTTGATACACACCAATGAATTTATGGTTAGAATAGGCAACTCTGTTTCTCGAATTTTAAGTGAAATATGCTGTTTCTTCAAAGTCATGTTAGTTGGTTGTTTCTATTCCTTTGCAGGTTCTTCTAGGAGAAGGTTACTACGCGGAGAGAACTTGCAAGCAAACTGTTGAGATTTTGAAGAGGAGAGGCAAAGCTTTGGATTCACAAGTTCAATCTCTTCAAGCAAACTTGAAGGATCTTCGAGCTGAGGCTTTGTTTTTTAATGCTACAGCATCTGAGTCTGCGGTTTGCTTCACAATTTGATCTTTATTTGCCTGGTGTAAATCGCCTTGGACTATTCTGTTGTCTAAATTTGTTAGACGTGTAAATGATATCCCATTTCACCAATTAGACCTTTATGTATCCAACTTTCTTTTGTCACTGCTAACTTCAGAAATTTCCATAACTTGCTTTTATTTATTACCATGAATGTCATGGCTTGGAGTGCAGTTACCTAATAAGTTCTTCCTAGTAAGGGGATATAACTAGGCAAGAGGATTCCAGTTTAATGCCATTTTGGTCAGAATTTGAATAGTTTTTTGTGTAAATAGCCTAGATTAGGAACTTCTGTTCTTATATTCTCAAAGGAAAAGTTTAATGCTGCTTCTGGATGAGAGTCAACTGTTGTTCTGATTTATCACTGTAGTTGAAGCGCTAAAAAGCCTCTACATGTTGTCTGCATTTGCTTTTGCAACGATTGTTTAGATTTTTTATGTTGTTATCTACAAAAAAAGAAAAGATTTCTTTAAGCTGTTGTTATATTTTTTCTTCTTATTTTGCCCTCTGCTTCTTCATTAGGAGGGTCTTGTGGAGATTAGGGAAGATTATGTGGAGGAAAATGGTGGCCAAACAGGACAAAAATCAGGTAGGTAGCCTCTTGTATTTGCTGTCAGTAGCAGCTTCCTTGTTTGTTTAAATACTTGAACTACATTTGCATCGTGATTAACTTTTGACCTTGATAGATGATTAGTATTGACAGGCTTATTATATAAGTTACAAAACTTAGATTTTCTTGTTCCTGTTCTTTGTCCTTCTTCTTAGCCTCCTCTAAATTTCTTGTTCCATTCTTTCCCAGAAACCTTTTCATTGTTAAAGTTGATATTTCCTCTAATATTGAGACAACCTGTCATGAAATAATCATCTCTAAAGAAATACCATTTCTATTTGTTAGCAAAGAAAATTCTAATCTAATCCAAGATTTTGGACTTCGTATGATTTTCCTCTTGGCGTCCTGTGCCATCTGACACCAAAGGGAAAAACTTTTGGTCCTGAATAATTCCTTGCTTTGTTTATTTGCTGGTGTAGTCCTTCTACTAACTGTGGAAAGGTCTTTGTGGCAGTTTGAGACTCAGTTGTACTGTCATTGACATCCATGCTGTGTAGATTGTGTGACCCATTATTGGATTCAAACTAGGTACATGATATGACATTATGCTTGTCCCTTAAAACTTTATCACATGTAGTCGATATTACTTAGATGCAGCCTTTTATAAGTAAATGGGTTTATTGAGAGTTGAAGCATCAATGGGACGTTCAAGTTTTGACTTTATTGGGACATGTACTCTTTGTGGAACATGTTCACTTCTTAAAAAGAGTTAATAGTAGCATAATTTAAATAGAGTTTTTTTCTATGTTTCCTGATAAAAAGCCATTAGGGATGTCATTTCTGGTTCTTACTTGAGAAAAAACCATCATGGCACGCTTGATGTGCAAGACCTGCATGAGATTCTCCCTTAGTCAACCATTATGATTGTAAATCCACAATGCATCCACTTCAGATGAAACATTATAAAAAATCAAGTAGGGGGGCATAAATCTTGTCTTCCTCTTACTGGTTAGCATGTTGGTTTAACAAATCTATGCACCAGATTGCTACTCTCAGGCAATCCTGCTTTATGGATTGACAAACCTGATATATTGTATCATTGACATATGTTGCATATTTTAATTTGGCATTTTGTCTGAATTGATTGTGTATGAGCTTTTGCAAAGAATGAAGTTTCTGAAACCTTCTATATTGATTTTTACAACCTTAATCAGCATTTCTGGACTTGCTTCAATACTAGTAGTTTCTTGTTAAGCATAAATTACTGATTTGCTGTTACCTCCCTTCAAAAGCTAGGAATCTTTATCACTTTTTTTTCAGGGACAGAAGATGAGCAAGGTACAGTTGAAGATGATGAATACGCCCGTATCATGTCCCGGTTGGATGAACTTGAGAAAGAAGAGCTAGCAGCTGAGGATGAAAATCAGAGTGATGAAGATGAGCATGCAAATACAATTGATAGTTATGATAAGAGTGAGAAAGAGAAGCAATCTGGTGCAGGTGACAGTAATAGCAATATCCGTACTTCCTCAGAGGTAAAGGATTCATATCTCTGACTCTAGTAAATTTGACCCTCATTCAGGTTGTAATTTTCATGTTTCTCGACTGTATTTACCATGATTGGTGGCAGATGTGGGAGCTAGAACACCAGTTGAAGCAAGGATATCCTACCACAAGGGTTTTATCCAATAAGGATAGAAATAAACCTAATCTTACTGAACAATTGAGTGTAAGAATTTGCATATCTTCATTTGGTTATTTTCTTAGTTCTTGATCAGTTTTATTTGTTCTTAACTGCGACCTCTTAAATTGTAGTGCTCAGGATTAGAAGTGGGGTCAATTCCTAAAGGTTAGTGGCTGTTCCATGTTACTTTTTATTTGTGATTGTGTATAAGTTTCTTCTTGCTTTGTAGTTATGTTATTGGAGGCAGGGTGTTAGTGGTGGAGTAGGGGAGGAGATAGGGAGAGGGATGGAGTGGTGCATTTTTAAAGGAAATTTTAGTTTTCTAATTGATTGAAATTTCACTGCAAAGTTTACACAATGCTTAAAACTAGTATATTGTTATGTGTTTACCATTAATGTCATTGAGATACATGATTCACTTGTTTACGAGTGAGATCTAACTTGTGGATGTGAAAATGCTAAGGTAATTGTTAAGTAACCGTTTCACCACAAAAGCTTAAGCTATTGTGTGAGGTCAACTTAATTAGTTTTATATATTTACTAACACACCCTCTCAAGTTAAAGTCCTTTGGGCTTGAAACTTGCACAGGCTCACTCTATCTTGTGCTGAATTAATTAGATGAGAAATAGGTGGGTGGTAGGATTTGAACTCACGACTACTTGGTTATAGAGGCTCTGATACTATGTTAAGCAACCGTTTCACCACAAAAGTTTAAGCTATTGTGTGAGGTTAACTTAATTAGTTTTATATATTTACTAACAGTAATAGTTGATACAATTTAGGCAGTTATGTAATTGCTGCTGTATTATGTCCAACATTTGTTGGGTTTGGTCGAAAAGCATGTATAGGATTATCATGGTTTTAAATAGCAGACTGTTACTGCTATTGCAACCGCAAAATAGTGGTAATGGTTTCTGCCATTAGTTCATCACCCTGCAATTGCTGGGTGATTCAGATTCACAATCTATTGTAGCTGTTGCCGCTGCAACACTGCTCTGTTGGGTCTGTTATGACTAAAACAGCCACAATAATGTGGTGAAGATGGAAAAAAAAAAGCACAGAAGAAACAGATGAGTAAGATGACAATGATTGTTGCTTGACTTGAGTTCTTCTAGCACCGAAAACACAAAGGAAGAAACAAATGAAGAAGACGAAAAGGAAGAGGAAGATGAAGATGAAGAAGAACAGAGAAAGAAACACACGAAGAAGATGATGACAACATTTTAAATGACTCTTAGGATTTTAATTTAAAATTTGAAATTTTACAAAGTTAACCTTGTTATGTTATTTACAAAACCACATTTATTATTAATGTGAATTTGTTAATCAGATAAAGAAACTAACACTCATAACTGTCTTCCCTCTTTAACTTGAGGCCTTCAATCAAAAGTATTTGTAATTACTTAAAATAACTTAATTAAATTTATTTTATAATGGATTAATTTATAATAGTTTAAATAATTGTAAGAATTTAGTATAAATTTTTATTTTTGCTCTTAACTTTTCAAAATATAGGATAATAACTATTGATTAAAAATAATAATTTTTTTTGATAACATTCAAATTTTAATGAAAATTTTATATGTTATGCTATACTAACTATTATGAATATTTAGTATTACTATAAAAAAATTTCAATTTTTTAAATTAAGTTGTGGGTATTTGAAATTTTTCACAGCTGCAGTGTCTGCAGTCTGTAATTTAACTTTCGCATTACTTGCAGACGTAAAATTTGCGGCACAGTCATGACTGCAAGTTAAAACCTTGAATGCAATCTTCATGAGATGATGCCTATCATGCTAAGTGCTTAAATCTTTAATTAATGTACACATACAATGTTAATACATTAAAGGTTATGATAAATATATAAACCTGATTAGAAATTTATCAGATGATGATGAAAGTCTTGTGAGCTTTTGGGGTTAATTTTAGTATGTGGTAGCTGTTACAGTTGGTGGTAGCATGTTCTGGTGTTGAAAGATGACATCTGTCAAATATGAAACAATGAGTTCATGACATTTTTCTTAATTTTAAGATATAGAGAATTACATTTCATTCCACCATGTTATGTTGAACCTAACTTAACCATGCCATGATTGTTGCATTACAGTTTGTTTAACTAAACCAGAAAAAGGAGGGAGGGAGAGGGGAAGGGGTTGGATGTTACACTAAACTATTTTTCTTCTTTGCTTGTATAATTTCTTACAAATGTTTATTTATCCCTCAATTAGTCAACATTATGCCTTTCTCAAGTCACATATATATGAATGACTTTATTGAGTTTCTACGAACTTTCTATAGTATGATTATCTGGGAAAATGACTAGATCATAGGCTGGGTTCTCAAACTACTAAACTGTATGTACTATTTCTAACTCTTTTACTTCTATGTATTTGTTCTTCTATTTGATACCTTGGTTGGACCATGGCTCTGCCACTCTTATAATCTTTTTCTCTTAACAGATGAAAAGTATGCAACTCAGAATGTAGTGTCTCTTCCTCACCAGAAGGATCTCCTGCTGCCGAAAGTAGGAGAGGAAGTCAAAGAAGTGTCTTTATCAAGAAAAGAGGTATTTATAACGTGCTTCATAGCACCTTTGGTCTCTCCTTAGTAATTTTCATCATGGAGGAAAATCTGAAAAACATTATCATTTTTAGTGGTAACAGATGATGGATTGATTTTTGTTGTAATTTAACTCATCTTCCTATATGTGACACAGTCTAGCTGCTCTTGCTTCTCAAAAATCATTTTCTTGATACACGTAAATTACATATGCACCGTGGACATTTCAGTTCTGATACTTTCCATAATATTCCTTCAATTCATATGTAGTACTACCTCCTTCTCCATTTATTTTCCCCTGATGTTTTGTTTAGGACTTATTGTTGATGACATTTAGCTGTCTGTTGTTCAGTTCTGGTGCTTCATGGACTATTTGCCAAACGTGATATAACGAAGGATAGATAAAGTATGCTTGTTGTTGAGTTATGGTGTTATTTGATAATTGCAACATGGCTATTTTGATGGATTTGTCAAGGATAGATAAAGCACCGTTTTTCTCAAGTCTTGTGCATTTTGATAATATCTAAAAAGTGGGTATTCTCATGTATGCTCCTTGTACCCTTAAAAAGAAAACTGCAGTATCTGAGCCTGCATGAATGGATGCAAAAGTTTAATGATTCATAATGAAATCTTGTCTGTGGATATATGTTAGCAGTTTAAAATAGTTGATGCTCAAACTTTAATGCATTTTTTACTTGGATTTAAAGGTGAGAGGTCTTTACATTGAGGAAGATATCTTTCACTATACTTCATAAATTTATAGTTGCACCAGTTCTAGTAGGATGTATCATGTTGAAAAAAAGAGACTAATTTTGGTTGTGATAAAATCTAAGTTCCTCTACCAAACTTTTCTGGCTAAGTGCGAAAATCTAGTATAAATATTTGAAGTTAATGTTTTAGTATGGTCCTTCTATTCATATTATCTTCCCCTTTTAGTCATTTTACTTCAATTTGCAATCAAGCCAGTTTATTATTTGAAATGTGTCAAAGACATCCTTGCAAACTTTTTAGACAACTAAATTTTGTCACCATACTTGTCAATAGTAGTCTTTAATATAGAAATTCACTGATTGAATTGAAATAGGAAAATGACAAGTAGGAGGGCAGACAACAGCCTGTTTTTCAATAAATTTCCGGTGGAGTTGATAGAATGAATTAATTGATTATTTTAATGATATAAGGGCTGAAAAGAAAGAAGAAAGAAATTTAGGATTTGAATTTGGAAATTTGGTAACTAGGAAGACTAAAAGTTAGGTTACCTGGTACCTGCAGATATCGTATTATGAAAATCATTAATCCTGGATGTGGTGGGTTCTCTTTGTGATGAACTATTAGAAAATAAACTTGAAAGCTGCAGCCTTAAAGGTACAATGGAAAACTGTAGAAGATAAAGAAAGAATAAAACTTGATTTATGCCTATATATTCTCAAACTAAGCTATTATCTTGTCCGATTTGTTAGTGTGCATGTCTTCCTTATTAGTTTACTGAAATGGGCATTCATTAATTGTTAAGCTGCTGCTTGGTCCACCACTTACTTGGTATCACTACTACAATTGTAGGCTTTCACAGGCTCTATCCTGGAGCGCTCTGATGAAATGCCATCAAATGCTCAAATGCAAAAGCAGACATTGCAGGTATATATATTCCTTCCTTGCTCCTATTGGAATCGATTAGTTCACGATTTATCTTTTTATGCATCTTTATGTTTATCTTTTAGTTATCATCTTCCGATTCTGGTTGCCTAATCTGCCACGTTTGCTTTGATAGACACCTTTGGAGGCTTCAAAACCAAGATTTGACAGTTCAAAGGTGCATTTCGTACTTTCGATTCCTATAATCAGTTTACATAGGTAATATTGTTAAAACTCCTCTCATTAAGGACTGCAGGCATTTACTGGTTCAATCGTGGAGCGCACTACTAACGTGCAAACAGATCCAAATGCGGGTTCATCAAAGGTAGTGGTCTGAGCCATTGGTTCTGTGTACTCGTTTTTGTACTGTTTTGATTAGTTGATTATTACATTGTAGTCTCAAATCCTGATTACGACATTGGATTTGGACTTTGCAGTTATCCAATGCACAGCCCTCTAGGCCAGTTTCTAGGTTCAAGCAGCAGAGAAGGTAGCTGTAGCTGGCAGTTTACCTAGCAATTTCCGAAGTTACATCACTGATAAAGCTCGATCACCCATTTGTATATAATTCCCTTGAGATGACTCGCTCTAGTTTTGGATGTTATTTATCGTCAGCTACTTTTTTCTTTTTGGTTTAATTTCACTGACACATAGTTGAAGATGAAGTAGAATAGAATGAACTAATTAATTTGATACCACAGAATGATTGTGATAATATACACACATATATACATCTGGGAATTTACAAGCCTTCTACTAGCAGACAAGTCCTATTAAGGAACTAGCATTTACCCACTGGGTGCCTTTTCCTTTCTTTTCTTGTAATCTCGAAGCACCTGCTCCCTCTCATAAGGACTTGCTGACAGAACCCACTTGCTAAATTCTACCTCTCCCAGTCCCAGGGACTGAGAGAGGCGAACATAATGTTTTTTTTTCCGACCCTTCTCATCAGCTGGTTTCTTTCTTTGTTTTATGGTTGCAATCCCACAATCCTCTGCAGAAGTTCTCCCAATTTTCTTATTTGGAAGGTTTACAACGTTTATCACCTCGTCATTTCGATGAGCATATAGAACACCTGTATGAATACGTCATAGTAAATCAAAACTTCAGGTGGAAGAACCCTAGTGTTTGTGGCAAAGCAACTGGATGACAGTCACTGCCGCAAGAAGATGGGTCGGCAATCCTATGGCATATATAGGACCCAACGCCCGATTATGACTAGAAACTAGCCTTCCTTGTCTTGTGACTGATGTTACGATGACCACAACCTAGTGCCACTGGAATGCAACAGAAGAAACTATTAAAAGGAAATAATCAACTTACCCATCTCTTCAAGCACAGGTGTAAATGTACCCTTCTCAAGAGCAGCTCTTTCTTGTTTTGTTGCAGCGCAATGTGCATCATCGTTTCTATCTTTCTCATGTAATTCAATAATTTCACTGGTAAAAAGTTTGTCGGATAGATCACGGAAAAGATTGCAGATTCCAAAGAGTTCACCTTGAAATTGTTTGCAGTCCTAAGATTAAACCATTTGTAGTTAGTAGTTTGAACTCCAATCAAGTATATTTCAAATGTCTTACTCCTAAAACTAAGCTCCTGTTGAAGAAAAGCAAAGTCACCTGTACACCTTCAAAATAACGCTTTTCCATTTTCCCTGACACAGCAATATTTGACAGCTGTTGCTTGTACACCTGACGGGAGTAAACCAATTCCTCAAAGGAACCAGCTGCAAGAAGGCGAAACACCACAACATGCCGCTTCTGCCCAAAACGAAATGATCTGTCCTGAGCCTGCAAGTCATGGGCAGGATTCCAGTTTGGGTCGAATATGACTACACGATTTGCACTTACAAGGTTCAATCCAAGTCCACCAGCTCGTGTTGATATAAGGAAGACCTAAAACAAAACATTAGACTCTGGACGAAAATTTTGAACCACAAACTTGCTAACCAACTCCATACTCAAAATAACCTGTTTACTTGGACTGGAGTTGAAGTCATCCACCATAGACTGACGTAAGTTGGTTGGTGTAGAACCATCAAGACGTGCAAAGCTGTATCCTTTGCGTATTAGAAACTTTTCCAGTATATCCAACATCCTGGAAAACATAGTTAAACTCAGCGCAGGAACTGAGACATCCATATTGCACAAAGTAAATGCAGATGGAATGCAGCAATGAACTTCAAATTTCCCACAAGAGCAAGTTGAGGATAGATTGAGTTCGTATCCTTTATAATATGAACATTTTAAAAGATACTACCATTCCTCCCAAAAGTACTTTTCTGACAATGGGAAGGGAAGCGATAGAGAGGCGAAGAAAGTTTTGCTAAATTCTAATTCAAATGAAATATGCCATCCATCATGGGACAATATGGAGAATGTACATTGCAAATCTGGAACACAAACGTATTGTATATGTTGTGAAGGTTACTTCAAGCAACATTTGCACGGTCAGACTAACAAAACATAAATCAAATATTTTACAGAATAAGTTTGATTAGGACAAAGTCAATATAAACACAATTAACGGCACGGAATAAGAATAAATACGAAGTTACTAAGCTTTTGCTTTCCTTAAGAATCTACTTATCAACATCAACTTTATACTCTCGAGGGATTAATATATTGCTCCAAATTCCTATGTAATAGCCATCTTGCCCTTCAATACGTGACTAGGACATGCCTAGTTCTTGTTGAAACAATACAATTATTCTTTCTGGTAACTTTAGAGATAGAAGAATATCTCCCGCTGCCTCCAATACCTAATCTTTTCATTCTCTTAAGTTTCTGAATCTGGTCTCGTCAGTTCTTTCAGTCAGTTCTATCTCTCCCCTTTTAATCCTTCTCATACATCAACGGAGAACTTCAGCGGAAATATTATGAGCCAGAAATTTCCAAAAGCTTAAAAGGAAAAATTTAGAGAACCTAAACCACTTACCACATATGTACTACAGTGATATAACAAGTAACATATCAATGATGAAATTGTAGCTAAAATACAAAAACAAAAAAGGATGTGCCAAAATATAACAAAAGAGTATCTTAAAAAGTGACCCTGACCTAGTTAGCCAGTCAGGCAAGAGAAACTGCTTATGTATTAAGATATTAAAGATACAGTTGTATGATTTGATATGTTATTTTACACACTGAGGGCTGGATTGATGGTTGATTGCTTTGAATGTGATGGAGGTAGCAGAGCATTATTCCCTGTGATTTTGAACATCTCCCAACTTCCATCGTTGTGATTCTGAATGAGTAAAAAATTCTACCAACTTCCAACATTGTGATTTTGAAAGAGTCAAAAATTCTAACACTACCAAACTTTGAACATGAGACTAAATCAAATAAAGGGAGGGCCTTAACCATCTGAACTAACACGAGTCTCATTTATTAGTACTTTCGAATAAACTCTATTTTAGTAATAATTATTATTTATTCAATTAATTATTCAAAGATCATTTTTCATGTTGAACGTGATTGTTTTGCATGACTTTTTTGACAGTTTTCAAATCATTGGAATTCTTAAGGTGCAACTAGCACCATTTTGGCTAATGAGCTTGTAACTCAATGGTACACCCTTCTACAAATTGAGAAAAATTCATCTTGAATCCAATGTATAACAAAATAGTATGAGGACACAAGAAAATAAAACAACAGATGACCACTTTAGATGTTTTGGCCATGCTCCGCTCTAACCATTGTACATCAATATGAGCAAACAATCGAATCCAATTGGAAAAGAATAGGAAAAGGACAGGGAAGGCAATATTGTAATATAAGTGGATACAACTTAACTATAATCCTGATAGAGGATTCATCTCAGGGACTTCAACTAGTTTAGGAATAAGACTCAGTCCATAGGTATATCTTTAAGAAAATTAAGAGCTCACTCATTAAATTGCTTGAAATTATTTAGGAATTAACATAGTTCACATATGAGGGCACTACATTATTAAATTTAGAGCTTAACTAATTTTTTGCCTATACACTTCTGTTTTCACTATTATAAAACTAATTTAACAAGCTCAATCAGACATCACAAAAGCATAAATATGGAACTTAACAACCCATCTACATAGCCATTTCTCCCACTAGCTAACTTAAGCAAAATTCAAGGTTTCTTCATTCACTCTTCATAAAAAGAATCTCTCATATACAATTAGCTTCTAGACATGAGGAAGAAGATAACACTTTAGTTGAGAAACAAGGATAGAAAGAAGCAACAGAAATTTGTTGTAAAATGTTCTTTAAGCTTTGCAGTAGAAAAGACATGCACGAATTCATTCTGACAGAAACTAACTATAATGCAAATCTATGTGTTGCACTTTTTTTAAGTCACACGTGCTTTTTAATTAACAGGGAGGATAGAAGGCCCCATTTCACTCAATAACCTCCAGATATAAAGGATTCAACTCAATACAAATCCAAATCCTGATCCACAATTAAGTTCATATGTCTAGCTCAGCATGGTCCTGAAGCTAATCATCAATTTCTAGACTCCGGTTCTGACTGATGACACCAGATTAGGAGAGCACAAAAGAAACACATCCTAAAGTCCATAACCACCTGAACTGGGACAACTAAACTTTATGCCCTTCCTTACTACACAAGTAATAAAGAGCACATAATATAGGAAAGACTTGCACTAAATGGCCTGTAAATTTTTAAAACCATACCTGACAGAGTAGCTGAAGAGTAGAATCTTGTCACCTTGTGAAACCCAAGAAAACATTAACTTTTCCAAAGCTCGCATTTTTCCACAATTTTTAACTTCGCTCAGCTCCATGAAATTCTCACTCTGGGTGTGCCCTCCAACCAAGCCTATATCAGGGCCAAAGACAGCGGAGGCAAATTCTGCATCCTTCCTTTGTTTATCCGGTTCATCCCTTGGGTTTGGTTTAATTAGCTCCAGATGATTGCTTATCTTATAGTCAACAACAAAGGTAAATATAAAGAAAGAAGAACAATGAAAAGCTGCTGATCATAGTAAACAGCTTTCCAAGACAATTAAGAAGCAATCAATTTTTTTGGGTTGAGGAAATCTTTCTACTTATGCGATGCAGAGGCATTTGCAAAAGCAAAAATTGCAAACTAGCTCAAGCAAATCACCTGCTGGAGTTTCACAAGGCAAGGAAGGACAAGACAAAAGGGGCATGAATCACAGCCTTCAGGATTATCTCTGTGAAGATAAGGCCATATAATTCCATCAGGTACAATCCTTTTGCAGCATTCAACTTGTTTAAGAGGGCTTCCACAACTACATGGGAGGTCCTTATTGATAAGGCATTGCACATCTGATAGTTGTAACATTCTCCTATACACACGTTTTTGTAGTTCACTCATAGCACAAAAAACGACATTGTCTTCTTTCCCCATCATTAGATGACCAATTGTCTCGTCCTTTGTCCTTCTAAGCATATATTTATGAAGAACCCTCACTAGGTGCTCTTTACGTTCATCGGCTACCTGAACAAATTTTTCAGGTGCAGTCGCCCTCTGTCCGTGCTTTAGAGGCTCATCATAGAACTCTCGGAAATGTTCTCTGGTTCCCAATGAACCAGGAGCAACCCAGTCAAAGAGGTTAAACAATTCCATAATCTTATTCTGCATAACAGTTCCTGTGAGACCAAAACGTTTCCGTGTGCGAATTTCTGTGCATGCTTTATATAGTTTTGACTTTTCATTTTTAAGCCGGTGTGCCTCATCAACAATCACAATCTCCCACGATATTTCTGACAAAATGTTGCCATGAATTCTGAATGTGTCAAAACTGGTTATCAGTACCTCAACTCCACGTGCTTCAAGTTTCTCAAGGATCAGATCCCGTGTTGCACCATGGTAAATAGAAACATTGAATGTTGCCCACCTAGAGAACTCCATCTCCCAATTGTGAATTACAGAAGTAGGGCAAATTATCAGTGCATGACCACTCTTCATTGCCTGATTTTCCCTCACCAAAGTGGAATCACCAGCTTCTCCTTCTCTCCCAATGGCAGCAGCCAGGAATGCAATTGTCTGAATGGTCTTACCCAACCCCCTGTCTCAAAATAAGAGCAGACAGCCAATCTATATCAGCATACTAGAAATGCAGAGCACATTCTCCTGGATATATACCTATAAAATCATAGATATAAATATAGAAGTTTATAACACAAAAAGAAACCACCAATACTATTGGTGAACAAGAACTATAGATTGGTGACTATGACAACAGCAGCCTACAATTCAAGGAAGAATAAAACTTTCTATATCATAAATAGGAAATCAGGTGAAGGAACACACAGAAAAAATAGAGAACAGAGATCTAGATAGAAAATTTACGTGAAAGTGAGATTTGCAACAAAAAAGAGCAGAAAAAGAAATATGGAGTAGAGAAAAAACCAAATTAAGAGAAGAAGTCTCCAATATCAATTAGTTACAGTTAATAATACTAAGATCCCTGAGGTGACCCCATATTTTAAATCACCGTAATTTGATTTTAATTTCATAGGGTCTTGTAATTTGATAACTAGTAAGATTGACCTCTTCATACATTTCATTTCAATAAATAAAATTCACTTTCACATACTCTTGCACAACAAAATTTACGAGCAGTATGAAAAACTCGCACAGTAAAAAATTGACAAAGGAATGTTTTTTTTTTAGTTACCAAATACAAGGATTCTAAATTAAATTTTAATCAGAAGGGAGTTTTCAGAAAACAGTAAAAACACAATGGATCATAGTGCAACTGAACCATTTATAATCAGAATCTATTTCACATTGAACTGCCCATCATCCATTTATACTTTTTACCAAGTCCTAGGCTAGCTAGAAAATGGATTTGAGAACTCAATAGGGAAAGAACTAAGCTATATATATATATATATATAGACCACTTCTTTTCTAAAGCAAAAGTCACATAACAACAATAAGTACTATAATAAGACACAAACTCCAAATTAGGTAATACAAGTGAAATATACATGTAAAATAAGTCTAACAGAATCATTGATTACATGGTAGTACATCATTCTCATTGTTGTTAATCATGGTCAAAAGCCAAAGTGTTTGCAATAGTCAAGTACCAATATTAAACTGTATGAACAAATCTTGTAGTTTGACTGGCAACATTTGAAAACAATTTACACATTCCGGATAGCAATAGTGGAGGGTAAAGGATAACCTAGGTGATATATTGGTAATTTTGATACACATATACAGGCTCATCTAGCAGACAATTCATAGCTGAAGATTTTTGATCGTTAATGCTAAATGTATAAGCTACATGTCGTTACATAAATTAACGAGAAAGTTGCAATCGACCAATATTATAAGGCTACAATGAAAGCCCTGATAAATGGGCTCCTTTTATTATGAACAGGAAAAAAAATTGGCATTAAGGACATCACCATATTCATATACCACTTACAATTAGATTATGAATGAGTATCCTAATCTTCAACTTTATTACATCGACTTGGATGGGAAAAAAAAATGCAGCAGATTCCTCTGCGATCTAAAGATTGTAAGTCAAAACCAGAATTCTAGCAGAAAAGATGTCAAAAGGTGATAAATTATCAAAAACTGATACATCTATCACAGAAGGCCAACAATCAGTTACCAGAAGAAGTAGAAAAGGATTTCTTGAGCATTTCCAGGAAAGATAATCTTTAAACTACTGTTCAATTTTGTCCATTCCAGTTTTTCCTTGTCTCAACTCATCTATAAAAGTCCATGAACTGATTATTCCTAGTTTCATTTTTCACTTGCAAGCCCTTCTGGTTTTGCGGAAAACAATTATGCGTGCCTTTGATAACAATGTATTAAGTTATGCACACTTTTTCCTTTAAATTGAACTACATCAAATAATCTATTTAACATCCTTTTGTTGAAGTCAATATCATTTAAAAGAAAAGATAACTGAAAAAAACTTAAGCATGGACAGGAGAAACACACATACATAGTCGTAAAGAAGGAAAATATGCTCACATGTCGTCACCGAGAATGCCACCATGGTTGTTCCTGTACAGCTTATACAGAAATTTTACCCCTTCCTTCTGATGCTCAAGCAACCTACAATTGATAGAAGCAGGAACCTGAAAGAATATAAATAGTTTGTTAGAGTAATTTAATAATCATAAAGATGCGGCCCATATTACTTAGGTTGATTCTAATATAAGGTGGGCCCAAGATAATGGTTATTTGGTTTTGTAGAGAATATTAGAGTCACTAGGGTTTTACTATAATCAATAAGAACTCTTCCCTCTCCCTTTAATTACGTTAACAGTTACCAAAAGAAAAGATACATTCTTGCACCATTGGAAAAAAAGAAGAAAAGCAAAAGGAGAGACTGGATAAACTTCTTTGTGTAGAAAATGTTTGCAACCAAAAGGATTAAAGATCTATCATTGTAGACACATATTAAACATGGACCAAGGTTAGTATTTCTTTCTCTCTTTTATAGCATGAATCTTAATTGAATGGGTTGAATCAATTGTGTTATAGATGATCTTCGGAGAATTCTAGACTTGAAATGGTGTTTAGAATATTATAGACTTAATTTACATGTACTATCAGAGCAAGATTATGACATTTTGATTTGCATTAAAGTTAACCTTGGGATTCATCGTAGCCATTAATATTGTTTAAGGTTATCAAATGCAATTAAAATTATTTTATAGCTTTTGCTATAATTTTTCTATTCAACGAATTCAAAACGATAGGAGGAGTAAGGAAAGATAGTCTTTCGGTTGTTATAAGTAGTGGACCGATCTCCCTCTACATGCTAAAGACATGTCGTATTGTGCTCGTATATGTTATTTGCTGAACACTGTGTTTTCTTTTTTGAAAAACAAAAGGTTAAAGAAAAGTCGATTACGTTGTGTTCGTGGGGCCTACGATCGAAAGACTTTAGGTTTGTGGTTGTAAAGCATAAGTTATTTAGGTTGTTCAATTGCCAGAAAATGTGATTGTGTTCATAGGGCCTACCATCAAAAGGCGATAGTCTTTCGGTTGTTATAAGTAGTGGACCGATCTCCCTCTACATGCTAAAGACATGTCGTATTGTGCTCGTATA
>JANZXR010000172.1:47939101-47954427 GCA_027575705.1 Erythroxylum echinodendron | reverse complement strand
TTGTAAAGCATAAGTTATTTAGGTTGTTCAATTGCCAGAAAATGTGATTGTGTTCATAGGGCCTACCATCAAAAGGCTGTGATTTTGGGGTTATAAAGCAGAATAATCTTGGGTTTGAAATGTGTGGACATCCGGGATTTGTGGAAAATCAAAATGGTAAATATGCATGTAATCAATTATGTTTTGGTCCTCTGATAATAAATGAATATGCATGTTTAAGCTTGTTAGTTTTTGAACTTTACAGTATGATCTTTCAACATTATAGTTAAATTCCATAATTTATTTATACTTAATTAAATGTTTACTGTATGGAAAGCTTATTAGTTACCAAAGTCAACTTGCTTGAAAAGGTATTTAGACATTTAATTTTGCACTGTTTCAATTGTTCACATTATATGATGCTAATAAATGACATAAAAGATAAACTGAACAATTGAGATTATTAATTAATATTAGGAGATCACTCGAAGGTGGATCATTGCTTATAATTAATAATAAAGAGACTTATCGATATACTAGCTTAATATGTTTGTATATCCAAAGAGAACATGCATACTAGCTTGAGTATGATTGACTGTCTATTAAAGTGTGTATATATATTTTGTTAGCATCATTATGAATTAAGGATATTTATTTAAGTATTACCCAAAGGTGAACTTAAATATATATATTAAAGTTTATTATTGTCTAAATCCATTAATTGTACTCAAAGCATTAATGTGTGAGTTTGTATTACAATTGTAGCCTCTAATAATTTGTTCGCTGTAGGCAATGGTCTGATCAAGTTCAATGGGTTAAGCTATACAGATTGGTCTGGGCAAATCTAATTTCAGTTGGGTATTATGGATAAGGACTTAACATTAGTTGCTAAGAAGCTTGCAACCATTAATGAACTGGTATACAAGCCGAAAAGACATATTTTGAGGCTTGGGAAAAGTCCAATAGGCTTAGTCTAAAGTGGACGTGAATGACAATGGTTGAACATGTTAAGCCATCAATGCCTAATACAGATAATGTAAGGGAATTCATGATGAAAATCAAGGAGTACTCACAATTAGACATAGCTGACAAGTTTATTGTAGGAAACTTGATGAGTGAATTGACGACCAAGAAGTTTGAATGGTCTCAACCTATCCATGATCATGTAACAGGTATGTCAAATCTAACCATGTTAAAAGATCATACTGTAAAATCCAAAAACTAACATGCATATTCATTTATTACCAGAGGACCAAAACGTAATTGATTACATTCATATTCACCCTTTTGATTTTTCAACACAGAAATCATGATATCCACAAATTTCAACCCCAAGGTCATTATGCTTTACAAACACAAAACCAAAGCCTTTTGATGGTAGGCCCCATGAATAAAATCACGTTTTTCAGCAAATAACAACCCAAATAACTTATTCTTTATAAGTACAAACCTAAAGCCTTTCGATGGTATGCCCCATGAACACAACGTAGTTGACTTTTCTTTAACTTTTTGTTTTTCAAAACAGAAAGCACGATGTCTAGCAAAAAACATAGACAAACATAATAACACAATGTCCAGAAAACAACATATTCGAACACAATCATGGTCCCAAGAGAGTTTTTAAGATGCAGAGTGAGATCAGTCCTCCACTTATAACAACCGAAAAACTCTTCTCACCTCCTATTGCTTTGAATTTGTTGAACACAAAAATAATTGAGGAAGCAATAAAATAATTTTAAATGCATTCTATAACCTTAAGCAATATTAATGGGTACCATGAATCCTAAAGTAACTTTAATACAAATCAAAGTATCATAATCTTGCCCTGATACCACATTTAAATTGACTCGATAATATTCTAAATAATATTTCAAGTCTAAAATTCTCCCAAGATCATCTATAATATAATTGATTCGACCCATTCAATTAAGATTCATGCTATAATAGAGAGGAAAAAAAATACTAACCTTGGTCCATGTTTATATTGGGTCCACTTTATATTAGAATCAACCACACCCTTACAATTATTAAATCAATCTAACAAATTTAAAAGAAATTCAAATGAAGAAATACAAAAGGGACTAAAAGAAAACGTTCATTCCTAAAGAGGGTTCAATTCTACAACTATGGTACGAGGAATATAAAAGTTAGGACCTTTTCATATACTTCACAATCACATACATAATCAAAATGCTGTAAGGGAAGGTGAAAAAAATGATATGAAGACAGTCAGAAGAATCAAGGCATTTGTTAACAAACCTGTACAATAGGAAACTCTCCAGGTGGTGAAAGCGGTAATGGTTCAAAGGGTCCGGTATGATCGAAGTGAAACCGACCCATTTTGGGTCTTTCAAAATCCTCCAATTCTTTGTCTGCATCCTCTTCCCCTTCATAATTCTCAAAGTTTCCACCTTTGGATTGGTTTTCAACCTCAAAAGACTTCTGGGATTTGTGTGTTTTCGCCTCTTGTGACAGAGATTCTCGTGGGAAAGAAAACCAAGGATCTCCAAGGCGTTGCAGCTGTTGTGAAAGAGAGGATTTTGGCGGCTTCCTGGGGAGCGCTGAAGGTTGCGGGCCTTGCGTGGAAGAAGAAGAAGGAGAAGAAGAAGAAGATGACGAGGCGGTGAGATTAGTGCAAGGCTTAAGGGTCTCTTTTAACGCTTTGAAACTGGTGAGTAGAGACGACATATGGGAATTGCGCTGCACCCCAGGTGGGAAAAGATTCAATTTTGTGATTTGGAAAAGCATTCATATCTGTAAGTAATAGAGTTCTTTGTTCTTTTGAGAGATTGTTTTGATTGAAAATAAGGATTAGGCGGTGCCAACACCGAGTTGTGTTGATTATAAATATAAATTACATGTTAAGGGTATTAGTTATTAGCTGAATATATTACTAATTTGATTAATAGATAATATTTAATTGTTTATTTAATGATGTTTAATATTAGTTATTCATTTGATTATTTATGTATAAAATAATTTCTAAAGATATGACCTAAAAAATTATAAAGGCATGGTATTAATTATTTATATCTTAGTATTTTATTAAATATTTTTATAAAAATTTAGATAGAGCTAAACACTATCATTTTTTTTATATCTTCTATCGAGTTTTAAGAATACTGAAAGCCTTCTTAATATAACTTCTCAACAATAATAAGTTCGATTAAAATTTTTTTGAGATTCTCTTAAATTTGCTAGAGTCAACTAAAGAACTTGAAAGATTATTAAAATGTCACTAAAAATAAGCTTGAGAATGGATTCGATTGGGATACACCAAGAGTTTTTTTCTCAAGTGTAGCACGAACAAGTTTAATATAAATTTGGTATATAGATTTGATTTCTAATTTAAAGAAAAATAAATTTTTGTTATTTTAATTATAATTTTTTAAATTTGAAAAATTGAAACTATATTTTTAATATATTAAATTAAAATTAAATTATTTTGAAAAACAGTTTTTATTAATCTTTTAAAATTTAAACTAGATATAAATGACTAACTTAAATATAACTTATCAATTTTAGAATAAATTAAATTGAATTAAACACAATATACAATTGATAATAATATTATATATTAAATATTGATATAAAAAGGGACCTAAATATCAAATATATACAAAAGTAATTAATGTAATATAATTAGATATAACATATTTAAAAGTATTTAATTTTTTAAATTTTTCATTAAATGATTAACTTTTAAAATGTTGTATAAATTAAGTCAAATTTATATTTTATATCTCTATTTATATTTATATTATTTGAGTAATTTGTAAGCATTTTTGAATATAATAATCTTTTAGTCTATTAATTTTAAAGTTTCTCAGAATAGTATTTTCAAAATCAGTAAATTGAGTACAATTTGTCAGCTTAATGAGCTAATTATTAAACATAATTATCAATAGGTTGACGTTATTATAAAGTTAAAATCTTTCAATTTGTCAAAATATGGCAGATAAGTTATTTAGCAATCAAGGCCAAAGTATCAGTGTGCAATGCTATGATTCAACTATAGACCTCGTTTTGCCCGAAAAACACAAACAGCACTAAACCTAATTATATTCTTAATCCGACCTTTATTATGCTTTACTTAATTTTATAACGTAATTAATAATGACATTCTTTCTATGTGCCTTAACTATTTTTTCGAAATACATTAATATAAACCAGATATTTTTTTAATACACAATATCACTATCTGAGAGAAAAGTATTTGGTAAGTTACAGCATACCCAAATAGCCTTTATGGTTAAATTAAACGCTCTCTTATCATAGTATAGAATCATTTTCTCAAGAAAATTTACTTATCATACGAAATGTATTAATCTGAAAGAAAAATATTTAAAGCAGATTAAATATTGTAGAAATTAATGGAAAATATGAGGATATTTAAGTCCTGTAAAAACTCAGTATTCGAATTTATTTCAACCATCTCCTCATTTCTTTCTTCTGTTAATGAAATGACAAGTTATGTAATCTTCCCATCATCTCTGCCAATTGCCCCACTTATTAGTGGCTCCAGTTCGAGTGTCAAAATGATAGAGACCATCTTCTCTAATGTACCAAGTGCAGATTGCTCTGTCGTCAGGATCGCATGTTGCGAGAAAGGATCTGTGTGGCACAAAGACATCGAAGTGACCGCCATGGTTGGCACCAAATACGAAATCACACCAAAACCTCGTACGTTCAAGGATGTCCATTCCAAACCTGAAGTCATATTCATCGCGAGGTTTCAAGATATGGTGGCCAAGATCATCATCCTTTGAAGCACAGTGGACATCCGCATTATCTGGGTACATTTCGTTGAATATTTGAACTGTGTACTTCTCTGTGAAAGATAAGCTGGAAGAGGGATTGGTCATCAAGGCTAACGCAAGAATAAAGGTGAAGTAGTTTCCCAGCCTTTTCATGTCTTAGGTAGCTAGCTTTAGCTATTTAGCATGTGACTCTGGCTGTGGCTGTTTAAAAGATAATTATATAAGCCAGACTTCTTATCTGGAGCCTTTAGTTTCATTAATTAACGTATGTAGGATAAATGTGAATTTATTGTTTGACTCTCACAACTAAATGTCTTAATTAATTATATTTATCACAATCAATTAATGCACAATCTTCTGAGATTTTGTGGTTTGGAAATTTTACACTTCTCCTTCAATAAAGATAAATAAAATTCCTTTTAATATTGTCTAGAATTGCTTTTCATTTTATTTCAAAAACAAAAAGCATTCAATCTAGAAAAGCCATTTATTTTATATATTCAAAAACATTAATACCCTTTTCATCGATTTCCTAGGTTACATTGTTTTCATGTGTAATAATAATTTTTGTTTCCTTAATTTCTAGGCCTATTCAATTTAAATTTTCTCATCTTTTATTTTTTTTTTGTGGTAAGAATCTTTGTAGAGATATTAAGTTTGACATAATTTATTATTTTTGTTTAGCTTCAATTATCAGTTGATAATTTATTAATTTCTTATGGTACAAACGATTTTCTTAGTTCTCTTGTAGCTTTTTATATATACCAGGACTACTTCTTTTTTAGCTTCAATTATCAGTTGACTAACAAATCTTGTTTTAAGATTGTTGGCTGTCTAGATTGGTATAAAGAATTGCAGGAGAAGAAAGGAAAAGGAAAGTTGTTAAGAGCTGCTAATATGGTCGAGACACCATTTTATGCAGTTGGAAAAAATAAAAAAAGAGACGTCATTGGAACTGAACTGTTGCAAGCATGATATAACAAGTGGTCAAATTGTTAAAGGGAAAAGCAGCTCTAGAGAGCACTCTTATGAATTTTACTCATCTCCAACCCTATGCAGGCAGAAAACTCGATTATATATGCTTTGATTAATACACTTGATTTATTGGATAACGCTACTTGGAAATTTACATTTTACCTTATGGAGCCTTAAGACTCATACATGATGCAGGTGATGCACAAGTACATCCAAAACTCATATTGACAGATTCTTTACATTCACTTAGTTTTAGATGTAATCTTGTAAAAGTATAGAAGGAAGAAGAAGAAGATACAAGAAGGTTACGAAGGAATGAATGCAACTGTACTCATATTCCAGAAGATACGAAATAGTATTTATACATAAACAGAAAAAAAATAAATGTGCATATGACAGCTGGCAAGACTAAAATTAAATAACTAATATCTTAACATCCCCTCCTCAAGTTGGATCATGGTGAAAATCACAAAGAGCTAACTTGGAATGAAGTCGACGAAAAACTGGAAGAGGCAGAGCTTTAGTAAACACATCTGCTATCTGAGCATGTGAAGAAACATGAGCTAGAGAATAAATCCTACCTTGAGTTGATTACGAACAAGGTGGCAATCCATATCCAAGTGCTTAGTTAGTTCATGAAAAACAGGATTAGATGCAATATGAATGGCTGCTTGACTATCACACCAAAGAGGAATAGGCTTAGGCACCTGCACATGTAAGTCAGCAAGCAAGAAAGACAACCATTGCAACTCACAAACCGTAGCTGCCATCGCCCTGTACTCTGCTTCAGCGGAGGACCTGGAAACTGTCACCTGCTTCTTAGTTTTCCAAGAAATAGGACAAGAACCCAAATAAATGATGTACTCAATTAAGCTCCTTCTAGTATCTGCACACGAAGCCCAATCTGAATCACAGTAAGCAGTGAGCTGAAGAGAATTTTCAGCTGGAAAATGCAATCCCAAGGAAGGAGTGCCTTTGAGGTATTTGAGAAGATGAAAAGCCAGCTTAAGATGAGAATCCCTTGGTTGATGAACAAATTAACTTAGTTGTTGAACTGAGTAAGTGATATCGGGTCTTGTGAACCCTAAGTACAATAATCTACCCACAATCCTTCTATACTCTTGAGGATCAGATAACAAAGTCCCTGTATCAGAGGTTAACTTCACACCAGAAGGAAAAGGTGTAGACTTAGGTTTAGCTCCAATGAGACTAACATCGGAAAGAAGATCCAGGACATATTTTCGTTGGTTAACAAACAAACCAGAAAAAGAAGTAAGGATCTCTAAGCTAAGAAAATACTGAGCAGAACCTAAATCCTTTATGGGAAACTTGGCATCCAAAGATTTTTTTAAACTGATCAATGGCAACTGTAGAATTCCCACTGATTAATAAATCATCAACATACACCAATAACATCAAGAAAATATCATCCTGGGCAAAAGTAAACAGGCAATGATCATGAGATGACTGCAAGAACCCATAACCAGCTAAAAAAACAGTAAGCTCATAATTCCATTGCCTAGATGCCTGCTTAAGACCATAAAGAGACCGTTGGAGTTTGCATACCAATCCAGGAGTAGCTTTTACATAACCAGGAGGTGGTGTCATATAAATTTCCTAATCCAAGAAACCATGCAAAAAAACATTATTGACAGTGACCTTTAGAAGCAGCAATAGTAAAAAATAATCTGACAGTGACCACCTTATCAACTGGTGAAAAACGATCTGTATAATCTTCTCCAACAACCTGAGTAAATCCCTTTGCTACCAAACGAGCCTTGTATCTATCAATAGACCCATCAGGCTTAAGTTTCAATTTGTACACCCATTTACAACCTATGGGCTGCTTATTTGGTGGTAAAGAAGTCAAAGTCCACGTTTGATTCTTCTCCAAGGCGTCAAGTTCAACCTGCATAGCCTGGACCCAATCTGCATTGCCTTTTGCTGCATTATATGATTGAGGTTCCTGAATGTGGGTAATGTTAGCCAAGAAGTGAGATGTTGTTACAGACAAACGAGGAGCTTTGAGAAAAGGATAAGTAGGAGGTGTATGTGGTGAAGAGACAGGAACTACATTGTGAACAACAAAATCCTATAACCAGTTAGGATTTTTGCAAACCCTACTACTTCTTCGAACAACATTCTGGTCAGGAATTACAGGGACATCAGTAACATCAGGAACCGGATCTACAGAAGATGACAAATCTGCAGAAACAGCAGTTGGTGGGAAAACAACAGGTAAATCAGGAAGAACCGCAATATTAGGAATAGGAAAATCATCTGAAGGTAAGAACGAAGTTGTACTATGAAAAGGAAAACAGTCCTCATGAAAGACAACATCTCTTGAGACCATCAAAGACTGAGAATCCAAGTCAAACACCTTAAATCCTTTTCTACCAGGTACAAAATCCATAAAAATGGATTTACAAGCTCTAGGAGCAAATTTATCATTGGAAGGCTTAGTATTGGTAGCATAACACAAGCAGCCAAAAATTTTAATGGCCTCATAATCAGGTGAAACTCCAAACAACAACTCATATGGTTTTTTCCAACCAGTAACAGCAGAAGGAATTCGGTTAATCAAGAAAGTTGCTTATAAAATAGCTTCTCCCAAAAAAATAGTAGGCAATGAAGCTTGGAAAAGCAAAGCTCGAGCCACCTGCAGAATGTGTCTATGTTTCCTCTCCACAATACCATTTTGTTGAGGACTATAAACACAAGATCGTTGGTGAAAGATACCATGAGAATCCAGAACATCTTGACAATACTGACTCACAAATTCACTGCCATTGTATGTTCGAATGAGCTTAAGCTTGGCCCCAAACTGAGTCACAGTCTGCTTAATGAATCTATCCAGCAACTTAGGTACCTGAGACTTGGACTGTATCAAAAAAGTCCATGTACTCCGAGTACTATCTTCAACAAGAGTTAAAAAATATCTAGCTCCTGTCAAAGAATGCTGCTTATAGGGGGGCCATACATCTAAGTGAACAACCTCAAAAAGAATAATGCTGTGACTAGTAGCAACAGGAAAAGGTAATCTGGTTTGTTTAGATTTTGCGCAAATATCACAAGGATGATAAGAATCAGAAGAAAAAAGAATTTTATTGATGGAAGACAAATGTTTCATTACATTTAAGGAAGGATGACCTAATCTTTGATGCCACAGTGACCAAGAAATAGATGTCACATTATTTATAGAACAAGAAATTACAGGGAAAGAAGATGGAAGAACAATGACTTGATTAAAGGAAGATATTTTTGTATAGTTACAGAAGAAAAAGAATCATGATCAAGTATGTATAGATTGTCTTTAACTTTTCCAATAGCAAGAATGTGATTAGTCCTCTGGTCCTGTAAGACACAACAGGTAGGAAAGAATATAAATATGACAGAATTATATCTGGTAACGTTACTAACAGAAAGTAAATTGTGTTTAAAGGATGAAATGAACAAAGTATTTTTAAGTAAAAGTTTACAAGGAAGAAACACATCATCAACTGAAGTAACAGGTTGAGTAGAGCCATCAGGTAAAAGAACAGAATTAAGTTTGGAAGTAGGAAAACAAGTATGAAATAAATGTTTAGAAGCACTAATGTTGCTACTAGCACCAGTATCAATAATCCAACAATCATTCTCACCAATTTTAGCATAAATGACAGAAGAGACTTTACCAGCAAAATCGTGTGCAAAGTTGACACTCTCTGTGTGAACCGCTTGTTTCCCTTTAAGCAACCGAGAAATTTCTTGCTGAATCAATACCCTCATTTCTTGCTGAGTGAAAATTGCATTGGGGCCTATAGCATCATCTTCATCACAGGGAGTTTCTGCCATATTAACCTTGTGTGCTCCAGGTTTAGGCAAAATGCCTTTCTGCTTCTGCCTTAATTCTTGGTACCACTCAGGATAACCAATAAGCTTAAAACAGGACTCCTTTGTATGACCTTCAGTCTTGCAGTGTGAACAATATCTATCCCTTTTCTTCATATTATCCTTCTTCTTGGATTGCTGATACTTATTTACCCTTGCATTCTTGGTAGAAACATACAACACACTGTTGTCTAAAGGCTCATTAACAGACATATTAATCTGTAACTGTTTCTCCACATTAGAAATCATCGAGTAAACCTTGTCAAGATTGGGTGGAGGATCAAGAAGCATGATCTGGTTAGCAATATTGCTATAACTATCATTTAATCCAAGCAAAAAATGAAGAATCATGTCAGATTCTTGAAACTCTTGTAATTCCTTGAAGGCACCACATGTACAGCCACATGAACGTTGTGGTAAAGGTAAAAAACACTTCAACTCATCCCAAAGTTTGGATAACTTTGTGAAATACACGGAAACAGAACTATTGCCTTGAGTAGTAGCATTAAGTTCTCTTTTGATCTGATAGCGCATAGGACCATTAGATTCACCAAATCTCCTTTCTAATCGATCCCATAGATCTTTGGCCGATGTCGCATAAACGAAGGAATCATAGAGATCCTTTGAAAGAGAACTCAAAATCTAGAAAATCACCAACGCATTGTTGCTACACCAGTCCTCAAATCCATCAGAATCCTCAGCAGGTTGAGGAATTTTTCCAGTTATAAACCCTAACTTCCGTTTAGCAGCTAGGGCAAGCTTCAAAGATTTACACCATGTGCGATAGTTCGTTCCAGTCAACATAACAGACACTAAAGAAGTGCCCAGATTATTAGACGTAGCAGTTTCCATAGACGACAAAGCTTGATTAGATTTATCATTCATCATCGAAAACAGATCAGAAGTGCGGAAGAATCGCAAAGCAGAGAAAATCAAGAAACAAAGATGAAGAAGAGATCAATTAACAATGGATCACCATGACGAACTTGTGCTTAGCTCTGATACCATGTAAAAGTATAGAAGGAAGAAGAAGAAGATACAAGAAGGTTACGAAGGAATGAATGCGACTGTACTCACATTCCAGAAGATACAAAATAATATTTATACATAAACAAAAAAAAAAAGTGCTTATGACAGCTGGCAAGACTAAAATTAAATAACTAATATCTTAACAAATCTCTTCTCTGTCAATAAACTTACAAAAATAGAAAAGATGGAATTCACTGTCTTTTCTACCCATCATGAAATGTAGAACCTATAGTTAAGGAAGAACCGATCGACAATCGGAAAATTGATAGGTACATTATATAGTCTAGACAAATCTTATTTTGATACTTAGATGCACCTTACCAATAAATTTTACTATATTGCTTCTGAATCATGTAATACTTCATAGTTCACTAATAAAATTTCTGAAGAGTGTGCTTTAATTTGGCATCAAAGATTAGGCCATGCGTCATACAAAGTTTTGAACCATTTACATTTCATTAATAAAGATAGTTTTTCTAAGCTAAAAACCTGTGTCATTTGTCCACTTTCAAAACAACACAGGCTTATGTTTCATCAAAATGATTCTTGTACAAAAAATTCTTTTGGACTTATATCTCTACGGTCCTTATCACAAAACCATTTTTATTAGGTGCATGCATGCACATGACGTGTTACTGTTGTTAATGATCAAACTAAAGCTACATGGACTTTTTTGCTTGCCCATAAAAATTAAATTGCTCAAACCTTGGCCTATTTGTTAAACCTCTTAGCCAACCAATACCAAACCTCTGTCGGGATAATTAAAATTAACAATGGTACAAAATTCATAAACACTGAATTCTAAAAACTATTCACTGATAAAGGCATTGTACTTAGAAAAACTTGTCCATAGAAACCACAACATAATGGTGCTGTTGAAAACACCCTCATGTTTCAATCCAAATCACAAATCAAATTTTGGGGAAAGTCCATACTGGTCACATATATTATTCTTTAATATAAAACATCCTTTGAAATGTTAAACCATAAACCACTTGATTACACTATGATAAAGTGTTTTGGTTACCTGCGTTATGTTACAAACACATAACCAAAAAATGACAAGTAGGATCCTAGAGCATCTAAATGCATCTTTATAGGTTTTTATCCAGGACAGAAAGCATACAAGGTTTAAAATTTAACAAATTAAATATATTGTTTTTAATGAAAACATTTTTCCTTATTGTTCTATTGCTAAGATGATTAAGAACAATTACCCTTACCAAACATTCTTATAAATAAGCTTGTATTAATTCTAGGTGGATAGAAGTCGTGAACAAAGAGCTTACATAAGAAGGTGTATATGAAACCACCTGAGCGTATGACAAAGCCAAACTAAGAGAAGTCTGTAAATTGGTGAAATCATTATATAGTTTAAAGCATTCTTCAATGGAATAGAATGTTGAATTTACTGTTCAATTACAGAAAAATGGATTTCAACAATCTTCTCATGATCAGTGCCTGTTTATCAAAAGGAGTACCAGTTCTTTTCTAGCTCTCATCGCTTATAATGATGATGTCCTTATAACAAGTCCAAATGATACGGTATTATTGATGTAAAATCATTCCTTGACTCCTAGTTTATAATTAAGCATCTAAGCAGTGTTCGATACTTTCTGGGTCTTGAAATCACTAGAGGAGCTACTGGTACTTGTTTGAATAAAAGAAAATATGCTCTTAGACATTCTGACGGACACTGGTTTGTCGGTGGTTAGACCTGCTATTCAACCTTTACTTAATGGCTATAAGTTCCTCAGTGGTGATGGAGACCCTTTACTAGATCCGAATAAGAACATAAGACTAATTGGTGCTTTTTATATCTAAACTTGATAAGCTAGATATTTCTTATGCGGTGCAACAATTATCTTAGTTTGTCAACAAACCGTGTCACACATTGGAATGCAACCATCCATGTACTCAGATATCTTAAGCTTTGAGTAACAAAAGGATTGTTGTGGATTTCTTACATTCTACAAGACTTCCATATTCTTTTATCCCTTCCAATCTCATTATAATGTAACAATCAGGCAACTCTCCATATTGTATCCAATCTCATTTTCCATGAACGGACCAAGTACTTAGAAATTTATTGCCACATTTTTAGAGAGCAATTCAACAAGGCTTTCATTCTACTACGCCATGTATATATCCAGCAGGGAACAACTTATAGATATTTTTACAAAGTCACCAGCTGGGCTAATGTTCTATTATCTTGTTTCTAAGCATGGGTTGATTTGACTTTTATCGAGCTCAATCTTGAGGGCAGGATGCAGAGTTATTAAGTTTGATATAAGTTATTGTTTTTGTATACAATTACCGTTAGCTAGCATTAATTAGTTGATAATTTGTTAGTTTGTAACAGTACGGACGTGTTTCTTAGTTTTCTTGTAGCTGTTGTATGTGTATACGTGTGTGTGGATTTCTTCTTTTGATTAATAACAAGATTTTTTCTCTCCTCTAGTTCTTGAAAACATGTTCTTGTTCCATCTTTAACAAAAGTACATCAAAACTAGAGACTTATGCTTTCTAAAGATTTTGTCAGTGACAATAATCTAGTTAATCTCATGTTACATATCCTCCACAAGTTTCACTTGGATTTTTTTTTCATAAATTGATTAATTTATATATTCCAATATTTTTTATTTATTCCTTGATACTACTATTTTGTTAGAATTTATTCAAATTTATTTGTTTTTAATCAATTTTTAAAAATCAAATTGGAAAATGAACAAAAAATAAAAAGTTGAATATTTAAAACTTCAAAATTATCGAAATCTTTTTAAATTAATACATAATAAAAATAAAGTGTTAATGATAAAAAAAATTAAAATTGATAACTTGTAATATTGTTTAACACTTAATCAAATGTAAGAAAATTATTGCGCATTTAAAACACAAAGCATAAGAAATAAAAATGATTAATATAAATTTGCAAGATAATCGACTCTTGTTATAACGTTTGCGTTTACCCTTGCTACGTCGTCGTTCCAGTTGGGTTTGTTTGTTTGTGTGTTGTCGTTTTATCGTTTGACAATTGTAATGTTATGTGGTGCTATCCTCATATAGCTGCTTTTTAATCTTGATTTATTAGTACAATTTTGTAATTTTTCAAAAAAAAATTATGAACATTTATAATTTTACTATCTTTAATTTATATGTAGAATATATTTATATTATTGTTTAGAAAGTGTAAATTACATAGATAATAAATTATCAAATATAAGGAGAGTGATTTTAGAAAGAGAGAGGAAGGGTTGTGTGAAAAGAACCTTGGATATACTAGAATTTTCATTAAAACATGATCTATTTATAGTTTTTGTCTTCTTTTACGATTACAATGCCTTATACTTCCATCATCGTACACACGACAATTAGCTCTAAAATATTTGTGTTTATTTTCTTTTCCATTGTTACTATTGCTATTAAAAGATTATAATAATTATTACATCAAATTAGACTTGCAACAATATATATATAACTCTAACAAATAATTAATATAATTTTATTTTAATATCCCAACCTAACTTAAATATAATTTTAAAATATTTCAAAATTTTAAAATATGTCGAAAATGCATTTTTAGATATACGGTCATATCCCAGGCTCCAAATCTTTACGTCTTCTCTTCACACAAAAACTCAGATTTTAGCAAAACAACTAATGTTGAAATTAATTGAAATATGAGGATAATTAAGCCCTGTAAAAGGAATTTATTTCAACCAACATCTCATCTCCTCATTTCTTTCTTCTGTTAATGAAATGATATCTAATGTAACCTTCCCGTCACCTCTGCCAGTTGCCCCACTTATAAATGCCTTTAGTTCGGGTGTCAAAATGATAGAGACCATCTTGTCTGATGAGCCAAGTGCAGATTGCTCTGTCGTCAGGATCGCATGTTGCGAGAAAGGATTTGTGCGGAACAAAGACATCAAAGTGACCGCCGTGGTTGGCACCAAATATAAAATCACACCAAAACCTCGTACGTCCAAAGAAATCCATTGCAAACGAGAAGTCATATTCATCGCCAGGTTTCAAAATATGATGACCAAGATCATCATCCTTTGAAGCACAGTGGACATCCGCGTTCTCTGGCAGTACGTTGAATATTTGAACCGTGTACTTCCCTGTGAACGATAAGCTGGAAGACGGATTTGTCATCGAGGCTAACACAAGAATAACGGTGATGTAGCTTCCCAGTCTTTCCATCTTTTAGGCAGCTAGCTTTAGATATTGAGCCCGTACCTGTGCCTGCTTAAAAGATAATTATATTTATATAAGCCACAACTGTTAAACTTGTTAGATGGATCAAATTCTTACCTGGAGCGTTTCGTTTCATTAATTAACGTATGTAGTATATGTGTGAATTTCTTGTTTGACTCTCAAAATTAAATGTCATATGCTTTTTCATAATTAATTATATTTATCACAAGCAATTAATGCTTTAGAACCAGCTTCTCTGCTAATTAAGGTAATACTGCGTATTACAATCAGTCAATGCACAGTATTATGAGATTTTGCGGTTTGGAAATTTTAGACTTCTCCTTCAATAAAGATAATAAAATTTCCTTTTTATTTATTTCAAAAAAAGAATTCAATCTTCTATTATGAGAAAATCATTTATGACAGATATTCTAGGAACATTACTATCCCTTTTATCATTGTTTTCATATATAGCAATAACTTTTGTTTCTTATTTATTTCCTTAATTTTTAC
>JANZXR010000172.1:47885421-47920155 GCA_027575705.1 Erythroxylum echinodendron | reverse complement strand
GAATTGCTCTTATTGAAAACATACCATAGGTTGAAAATATTATACCTTCTCTTGGCCAAGTCAAGTTATAGGACAACGTGTCACTTGATTTTGACCAAGAGCCTTCTCCCCTGTGGGCTCCATTTGGGTTTCAAGATCATCAACTTGGACCAAGGCTTTAGAGTCCCCGAAAGGTTTCCATAAAGCTTGGTATTGTAGGAGAATGTTGAGGCCAACTTCTTCTAACTCTTCATCCTCCTTGGTTAGTTCTTCTTCTTGGGCTCCAAAACCCATGTTGGACATATCTTCCAAGGCTTTGTTTGATGGTCCTCCATCATCTATACTTGGTCTTTTTAATGCACTTGAGAGTTTAACACTTGGAGAAGGAGTAGGTCCATTTGTTGGATCCTTATTCCCCATTGAGTCTTTAAGAAACAAATCCTCAAAGAACTCAATATCCCTTGATTCTACAATCACATTAGAGTCAACATCTGCTAGCCTATAAGCTTTAGAATTTTCTACATAGCCCACTAACACACTTTTAAGTGCTCTTGGTCCCAACCTTGTTCTTTTGTTATCAGGGACTCTATAGTAAGTAAGCTACATACCAAACTTTCAAATATGACAAGTTTGGCTTCCTTCATTTCCATACTTCATATGGAGACAATTTCGTCTTTAACTATGGAATTCAATTACACAAATGACATGCAGCCAACAAAGCCTCAGCTTACAAGTTTCTTGGCAAACCCAAACTCAAGAGCATGGAATTAACTATGTCTTGCAAAGTTATATTTTTCCTTTCAACCAAACCATTTTGCTGGGGAGTATATGGTGCACTAGTTTGGTGTATAATACCATTTTGTTCACAAAACTTTGAAAACTCTAGAGAAGTATTCTCATCCTCTATCACTTCTCAAAATTTTAATCTTTTTACTTAATTGATTTTCAACAAGAGACTTATATGTCTTAAACATATTAAATGCTTCATCCTTGGTTTTCATCAAATAAACATGCACAAATCTAGAGCAATCATCTATAAAAGTAATGAAGTATTTGTTACCACCTCTTGTTAAAAAACTATTAAATTCACATATATCTGAATGCACTAAATCAAGCAATTTTGTATGTCTTTCAACTTTAGGAAAAGGAAGTTTGGTTATCTTTGCTTGTATGTATGTTTCACATTTCTTATTCACTTAGCCATTATAAGAGATTAGTCCATTTTTAGACACATAATGAATTACTTTATGAATAATATGTCCTAATCTACTATGCCATAAAGAATAAGAAGCATTAACCAAATAAAGAGAAAAATCATTCACTTTATTAAGACTAAGTTTAAACATGCCATTACAAGAATATCTTTTTTCTACCAAAATACCATTCGTAGATAAGATTGCATTGTTTGACTCAAGTACAAATTGCATTGTTTGACTCAAGTACAACCTTCAAGCCCTCCTTGTTCAGGATATCACAGAAACAAGGTTCTTGATCACATCCGAAATATGAAGAACACTAGTGAGCACTAACTTTTTACCATAAGTGAATATCAAATGCACATCTCCCTTTTCATGCACCTTGGCTTTCACACCATTGGCCATGACCACTTCATGTCCTTCAAGAACTTCATAGTTCTTCAATTGGTCCTTGTTATTGAACACATGAATTTTTAATCATACCACCAATCCTTAGAAGGAATTGATGTTGCCATGTGAAGTTCCGTCACAGTACCAAGAGTCAAGGTTGCCATAATTTCTACATATTCATCAACAGGCTTAGCACTAGGAATATTGTTTCCTTTTTGCTTCATGTTGGATCTGCAATTAACCTTGTAGTGTCCTTTTTTTTCATAATTATAGCAAACCTGATTCTTTTACTTGTCTTTAGCATCAACATTTTTAGGTTTCTTCCTTTTAGAATTGTTGAATTTCTTCTCATCCATAAAATTCACCTTTGGATCTCTTTCCACTTCTTTTCTTTGAATAATTCTTGCATCTTTTTCAATTTGAAGATGCTTCAAATCACTACCGATAGTTAAAATTTCAGAAGTGTGCAACAACTTCTTTTGATAATCATTCCAAGAAGAAGGCAACTTAGCAATAATTGCCGCTACTTGTAATGACTCCAAAATTTCAACACTTAAGTCTTTAAGTTTTGAAACAATTACTTGTAAATTGTGGATTTGATTCATAAAAGAGAAACCATAAATTTAAACTCAAAATATCTTTTAATAAGAAACTTATCTATGCCTTGCTTTTGAGATGCATATTCACGTTCAAACGATGCCCAAATCTCCTTTGGACTCTTCACAGTTGTAAAGAGATCATAAAGGCTGTTTGAGAGGGTGTTGAGAATGTAACCCTGCAAAGCAATTCATCTTCTTGGCGCTTGTCTCGTTCAAACTTTCTTGTGTCTACTTCACCCTCTTTTGGAAAAGGAATTGCAGGAAGAGTGGGTTCAAGTACACATGTAATTTTCAAAGCGGTGAGGAAGAACATCATCTTGTCCTTCCAACGATTGAAGTTGGTGTCAGTTCCATCAAAGGATCTAACTTCCCAAAGTCTTGGTTCATCACTTTGAGAGCGGATACTTGAGTGGACTCCATGATAGCAACAAAACAACACTTTAAGGTTGTAATATTTATGGGGACTGGAAGTCCACAAAACAATAATGATGCAGAGAATTGAGAGAACTTGATATCAAAACACAAAATTTAAAGTGTTTTAGGTGTCTTTGGACACTATACTTAAAGTGTTATTTTCCCCCACTATACTTGCAAATCGGGTTAAATGCAAATTACTTTTAGGATATAAAGAACATAAGAACATTCAAGTTGTAAGATTATTAATGTTTCTCAACAATTATGAATGAAGAGATTGTGTTGGTAGAGTTGTTCAAAAAACGTATATAAGGTTGATTAAACTCATATATATAGAGAGTTTTCAGAACAGTCACATCTGTTCACTTGATGTCACAACTTTTGAAAATGAAGTAACCTTCAGAACAATCATGTCTGTTCACTATAATTCACAACTCTTGGAAAGGAAGCAACCTTTCAAAACAGTCACGTTTGTTCACTACAAATTACAACTCTTAAAAAGGAAGTGACCCTTCATTTCCAAGTTTAGTTTAATTACTTATATCACAAACTAATTTCTAATAATATTACTGTGAATATCTTAATAATAGTATTATTAATAATACTTTCAATAATTTCCATTCCTTGACGAAAATATGTTCCTAGATTTTTGCCATCATTTAAAAGTGGCAGAGTCTGCGTCTAATCATAACCCATCATTATCAATCATTAAGTGCATTCTTCCATTTTTATTAAAAAAAAGATAAATGTGTAATATAAATCATTTGACAGAACTTATTTTCTATTTTTGAAATTACAAAGAATCCTATAAAAAGTATTTTCATATTATTGAAGAATTCAATTAGATTATAATTTAGTTTAAAATGATAATTAATGGAGGAAATCTAGATTCCTTACGACTTGGTGCTAGCTAGGTCTCTTGAACCAGAACCATCAACCTACGCTAATGGTGCTCGGTGTTCCTTGTCATTTTCTGAAGTAGCCTTCCTTGGTACTTTGCAACTAGAGATAAACCTTTTAAGTAGAGCCACTCAGTATCTCCATTCCTAGGTTATTTTATATCATCCTTCCTCTAGAACCAAAGTGCTTTTCCTTCTACCAAACCATCTGTTAGACCCTTAAGTCCAGAATGCAGGTTTGTGCGAGTGTTGGCGAGCTTTGGCCAATGCTTGGCACGCAGGTCAGCGCGAGAAAGGCGCGTTGACGAGGGAACAAGGCGAAGTCTTACGAGTTGACGAACTAAGTCAAGCGAGACCCGAGAGTGGGTGAAGACACTTAATTTCGATGGGGCAGGTCGGAGGTATGTAAAATGTGCAAGGTTTTATACTGACTCGGTTTGTGACTTGTACTTAGTCATAGAGCGACGAGACTGCACCATGAAGTGAGCTGGATCATAAAAGATGGACTGATCCATAGACGTGCATTAACAAACCTATGTGCGGATAGGCCTTGGTGAACACATCAGCAGTGACATGGTAACTGTGGATGATGTGGCACATGATGATGTGGCCGATAAGATCGCAGTGGATGAACATCAACTTTAAAAGATAAAGATCATCTTGAAGGATCATCTGAAGATAGAGGAGATCTTCACAGATAAAGATAATCATTCCTAGATAGGGTAATCTTTTAAATATGATGTAACTTAATCCTGTTAAGGATAAGATAGGATAAGATTGTGATCTTAGCTAGTAGAGTTCTATTAGGATTCTACCTGAGTCATCTAGTGGAGTCTATAAATAGCTCATTAGAGTTAAGAGCTAATAATTCAATTAGTGGGAGAGCTTATTAAGAGAAATCACTCAAAGGAGAGAGTTTTGAGAGTTGAGAGCTTTTGGGGGAGTTCTCATTATAAGGGCGTCGAGTAGCGAGTTCCTTGTAGTGCTTCGAGGAGGAGGTGTTTGGGTCTTTTGTTAACATTTTGTGGAGAGTTAATGAAAGAGTAGCTTCTTCTACATATCAATATCTCTTGTTGTTTTCTTTACTCCACTTTACACTTGTGTTATTTTGGTGTGTGAGAGAAACACTTTAAACACTTGTATGCGCATGAGGTGTTCTAGGGATAATGAAATTGTTCGGCGACATTCACATGAGAAGATTGAATCTTGCTTAAGCGGACCAAAGCGAGATTGCCACATAAAGGTGGGCGCGACTTGTGCTGAAAGTTTGGGTCCAAAATAAACCTTTGTGATAGTTAGTATCAGAGCCAATCTAGAGCGATGGCTGGTGGAAGTAATCTGATAGAAAGGGTTACCAAAATAGAGGCAATTCTTGAGTCTCTAGCCCTAACGGATGCGAGAGTAGTTCCTTTATTAGAACGTATTGTAGTCTTGGAGAGGAAAATTCAAGCAGCTATGAGAGCGCTCGAGGAACAAATGAAGGCTCGTGAGGAGACGGGTTATGATCTGTTGGTGCTCAAACGTGCGATGACAAAGCACGAGATAGGTGTCCAAGTGGAAAGTACTATAGTGAAGGTGTGAGAGCCACAAGTTTTTGATAGCAAATGGAGTGCCAAGGAGCTCAAAAATGTTCTGTGGGACATGGACCAGTACTTTGCAGCGACAAAGGTAGTAGATTCGGAGAAGGTGTCAATCACAGCAATGTATTTAGTGGGTGATGTCAAGTTGTGGTGGAGGGGGAGGACCTCTAACGACATCAGTGCGGGGAGACCTCCCATCGACACTTGGGAGAAGATGAAGAAGGAGATAACGGATCAGTTCTTACCCAACAACACTTCATAGCTCGCAAGGAAAGCTTTGAAGAGGTTAAAGCAAGACGGCTCGGTGAGGGAGTATGTGAGGGAGTTCACATCGGTGATGTTGGACATCCGAAACATATCGAAGGAAGATAAGTTGTTCAACTTCATTAGCAGCATGCAAGGTTGGGCACAAATGCAGCTTTGGTGGCATAACGTGAAAGACCTCCGTAACGCAATAGCGGCAGCAGATGCCTTGGTGGATCTTCAATTGCCACTACCAATTCTACCCAGCGGAGAGGGCAAGAAAAATGGTGTAACCCAAGATGGCAAGGAGAAAGGCAAAGAGAAGGTGGGAGAATCTTCTCAACATAAGAAGAAGCAATTGAAGGGAAAGGTTGTATGTTTCATCTGTGATGGACCGCATTATGCTCGAGAACGCCCGAAGAAGAAGAAGGGTGAGGAGCAGATGAACTCCATAGTCACGAAGGACAAAGGAGGGAGCGATGAAGATGACTCGAGGGAAGGAGCCATCAACAACATTGCGTATTTGAATGTTATGGGCCTCGTGGAGGATGATTCATTCAAAAAGAAACTCAATGGAAAGAGAGAGTGGTACGTAGGAGAGGTACTAATAGAAGAGAAGGCTTGCTCCAGTCTTTGACAGTTAGCGAAGGAGTCTTTGAAGGAACCGCTCGTGAAGGAGTGCCCACAGATTATTTCGATGAGGGAGTCGAATTCTTCTAGTAAGGGTGGTTTGTTAGACCCCTAAGTCCAGAATGCGGGTTCATGTTAGTGTTGGTGAGCCTTGTCCAATGCTTGGCATGCAAGTCGGCACGAAGAAGGCGTGTTGACGAGGGAACAAGGCGAAGTCTTACGAGTTAGCGAACTAAGTCAAGCGAGACCCGAGGGTATGCGAAGACACTTGACTTCGATGGGGCAGGTCAGAGGTATGTAAAACGTGTGAGGTTTTATATTAACTCAGTTTGTGACTTGTACTTAGTCATGGAGCCACGAGACTGTACCATGAAGTGAGCTGGATCATGAAAGATAGACTTGTCCATGGACGTGTATTAACGGACCTATGTGCGGATAGGCCTTAGTGAACACATCAGCAGTGACGTGGCAACTGTGGATGATGTGAGACATGATGACGTGGCGGATAAGATCGCAGTGGTTGAACATCAACTTTAAAAGATAAAGATCATCTTGAAGGATCATCTGAAGATAAAGGAGATCTTTGCGGAAAAGGATAATCATTCATAGATAGAGTTATCTTTTAAATGTGATGTAACTTAATCCTATTAAGAATAATATATGATAAGATTGTGATCTTAGCTAGTAGAGTTCTATTAGGATTCTACCTGAGTCATCGAGTGGAGCCTATAAATAGCTCATTAGAGTTAAGAGCTAATTAATTCAATCGGTGGGGGAGCTCATTGAGAGAAATCACTCAGAGGAGAGGGCTTTGAGAGTTGAGAGCTTTTGGGAGAGTTCTCATCGTAAGGGCTTCGAGTAGGGAGTTCTTTATAATGCTTCGAGGAGGAGGTACTTGAGTCTTTTGTTAACATTTTGTGGAGAGTTAATGAAAGAGTTGCTTTGGCTACATATAAATATTTCTTATTGCTTTCTTTACTCTACTTTATACTTGTGTTATTTTGATGTGTGAGAGAAACACTTTAAACACTTGTGTGCGCGTGAGGTGTTCGAGGGATAATGGAATTATTCAGTGACATTGACATGAGAAGGCTGAATCTTACTTAAGCGGACCAAAGCGGGATTGCCACATGAAGCTGGACACGACTTGTGGTGAAAGTTCGGGTCTAAAGTAAACCTTTATGACAGTTGGTATCAGAGCCATTCTAGAGCGATAGCTAGTGGAAGTAATTTGACGGAAAGAGTTACCAGAATAGAGGCAATTCTTGAATCTCTAACCCTAACAGATGCGGGAGTAGTTCCTTTGTTGGAACATATTGCAGTCATAGAGAGGGAACTTCAAGCAGCTATGAGAGCGCTTGTGGAACAAATGAAGGCTTGTGAGGAGATGGGTTATGATCTGTTGGTACTTAAACGTGCGATGGCAAAGACCAATACGGGTGTCTGAGTGGAAAGTACTATGGTGAAGGTGCGAGAGCCACAAGTTTTTGTTAGCAAACGGAGTGCCAAGGAGCTCAAAATTTTTTTGTGAGACATGGACCAGTACTTTGTAGGAGTAAAGGTGGTAGACTCGAAGTAGGTATCAATCACGACAATGTACTTGGTGGATGATGCCAAGCTGTGGTGGAGGACGAGGACCTCTAACGACATCACTGCAAGGAGACCTCCTATCGACACTTGGGAGAAGATGAAGAAGGAACTAACGATCAGTTTGTACCTAACAACACTTCATGGCTTGCGAGATAAGCTTTGAAGGGGTTGAAGCAAGACAGCTCAGTGAAGAAGTATGTGAGGAAGTTCACATCGGTGATGTTGGATGTGCGGAACATGTCGGAGGAAGACAAGTTGTTTAACTTCATTAATGGCTTGCAAGGTTGGGCACAATTAGAGCTTCGGAGGTAGAACGTGAAAGACCTCCCTAGGGCAATAGCGACGTCAGATGCCTTGGTGGATCTTCAATTGCCACCATCAATTCTACCCGGCGGAGAGGGCAAGAAAAACGGTAGAACACGAGATGGCAAGGAGAAAGGCAAAGAGAAGGTAGGAGAATCTTCTCAACATAAGAAGAAGCAATCGAAGGGAAATGTTGCATGCTTCATCTGCGATGGACCGCACTATGTTCGAGAATGCTCTAAGAAGAAGAAGGGCGAGGAGCAGATGAACTCCATAGTCGCAAAGGACAAAGGAGGGAGCGATGAAGATAACTCAGGAGAAGGAGCCATCAACAGCATTACGTATTTGAATGTTATGGGCCTCGTGGAGGAGGATTTATTCAAAAAGAAACTCGACGGAAATAGAAAGTGGTATGTGGAAGAGGTACCAATGGATGAGACGGCTTGCTCCAGTCTTCGACATTTGATGAATGAGTCTTTGAGGCAAACTGCTCGTGAAGGAGTGCCCACAGATTATTTCGATGAGGGCGTCGAATTCTTCTAGTGAGGGTGATTTATTAGACCTCTAAGTCCAGAATAAGGCTTCATGTGAGTGTTGGCGAGCCTTGGCCAATGCTTGGCATGCAGGTCGGTATGAGGAAGGCGTGTTGACGAGGGAACAAGGCGAAGTCTTACGAATTGGCGAACTAAGTCAAGCGAGACTAGAGGGTGCGCGAATACACTTGACTTCGACGGGGTAGGTCGGAGGTATGTAAAACGTGCAAAGTTTTATACTAACTCGGTTTGTGACTTGTATTTAGCCATGGAGCGACGAGACTGTACCATGAAGTGAGCTGGATCATGAAAAATGGACTTGTCCATAGACGTGCATTTTGTGGAGAGTTAATGAAAGAGTAGCTTCGGCTACATATAAATATCTCTTGTTGCTTTCTTTACTCTACTTTACACTTGTGTTATTTTGGTGTGTGAGAGAAACACTTTAAACACTTGTGTGGGCGTGAGAAGTTCGAAGGATAACGAAATTATTCGGCGACATTCACGTGAGAAAACTGAATCTTGCTTAAGCGGACCAAAGCAAGATCGGCACACGATGGTGGGCGCGACTTATGGTGAAAGTTAGGGTCCAAATTAAAGCTTTGTGACACCATCCATGGTGATTATCGCCCAAAGCCTCATCTCCTCCAAAAAACCTCACGCCTTATTAGCGAATCGCTTTTTGGGCATCTCCACCGCCACAACACTATAATTTCTCAAAGGGCATTTTATCAATTCTAAGAAAGTGGGAACTTGGAATGGAAAACACAAAGGCCACGACACCCTTAAGTTGAAACCAATGAGCTGGATTCAGGTGTTTTTTGGTGTGGAGCAAAACATACAAAAATATCAATGATAGGAAGATTTGATCTTGCTTTTGGGTTTCCGAAGAATGGGGGATTTCAAAAACTCTGTTTTAGCATAAAGAGGTCAGTCTCAGTCACTCTCCTTATAAAGCAGAGCTTAAAAAGATCAAAATTCAAGAACAAGAATCCACGAAATGGTAAATTAGATATCACAAGTTACTATTCAAGTTTTGGGGACAAATAAAATTTATTAACAATATTAAAGTTAAAAATATTAAATTTGATTTATTTTTAAACAAGTATATTATTAAGAAATAATTTATAAATTGTATTTAAGAAGTAATTTATATATTTTAAATAAATATATTATCTAAACATATATTGATAACTATTTCACAGTTTAAAATGTAATATATATTAGTTCCGTGACAAAAGTTGAAAAAAAAAAACTAGCGAAGAGATCTTAATTCATTTAACAAAATATGTGAGGATCTTTTTATAAAAAAATTAAAATAATAGGAAGTATTTGAAAAAAATCTAGAGGTAGCCCTTGTCTTTATATTTATAAATTATTTGATTTGAGCTTCCCGTCTTCCATAAATCCAACCGACGTCGTATGGGTAAATTAGCATTAATTACGCAAACGTCAAGCAGAAGCGAGATAATGGGGAAGGACAAGCAGGTGGAAGAAAAGGGCGAGGACGACGAGAGAAGAGAAGAGGCAATAGCATCAATCTCTACTTTGCAGCCCAATTTCAAGGTCACTCGGGCCTCAAACCTCCAGCTTTCCAAACTTCATGTACGTTTCTCAATCTCCTCTCATGGCTTTGCATATAGAACCGTGGATTCAGATATTCTAGTTTGAATGATAATCCACTTCTGTTTTCCTTAATTTATTTTACAAAATGGGTCGAATTAGTTGATGTGAACTAGGTTTTCTTAATGAAATTGTGAAGTGTCGAATGGTTGCTTAGTTTTATGAAATTTTACTTTTTTGTTTTCGTCGATAGTGGTTCTTAAGCTTTATTGTTGATTGTGATACATGATTATTGGAAACCCTAATTGCAATTAGTAATTCAAGAAGAACTAAAAGTAGAGACAAGAGAGAAGAAACTAGAGAGAGAGAGAGAGAGAGAGAAAGAATTCGTTACTAGTTGAAAAATCCGTTGTTTCCCCTTACCTCGTTTTAACTACCTTTCCACCCGTTACATTCAACCATTCATTGTATTAAACATTTTGCTCACTCTGATTTCACTAAAACAATCTTCTTCGTTTTCACTTCAGCTATCTCACTAATTGATGATATCGATGCTTGTTCGCCTTAAACCTCCCCTTATTCATCGTCTTCTTCCTTTCATCAATTCTCTAACTCAACCTCCCGTAAAAATGTCTCCCCATCTAACAACCTTGTTCACAAAATTAACTTTTGGGTAACATTGCTGAATATCATACAAATACTCCCAAGGGCTGTCTTATGTGTTTTCTATGGACCATTGAATCAAGAGTTGCATAGTAGGTTTGTTTTTCCATCAACCAATCGCTTGTCTAACATTGCCACTGGGTACTTTAAAATGGATGGAAGGAATTTTGGAAGTTGGCAACTCACTCGTGTTGATTGACCAACATGTTTCTTGAGCTGAGCAACATGGGAAGTAGGATGTACCCAAGTTGTCCGTGGTAGGTGCAAACGATAAGCAACAATGCCAATATGTTGAACTACTGGAAAAGGATCAAAATAAAGAGATCCCAACTTTTGGTTACTTTGATTCCTTGAGTATGTTGGTGGTATGGTTGCAATTTTACATAAGCTGAATCACCAAGTTGAAATTATCTATCTATTCTGCATTTGTCAACGACCTACTTCATGCAATTTTGAGTACGTCTCGTGTGAAATTGGATCAGTTTAATTGCAGCTTCTTGATCTTTCATGGCTTGGTCAACCTCCAAAACACTTGAATCTCTAGCTAAATATGGTATATGCAAAGGAGAAGAGTAATCATATACTGCCTTAAAAATGGGGTTTTGACTCACTTTCTTCTTAGGAAATCAGAAGAGGGGAAGCAGAGAATGGGGGAATGGTAGGCAGTATTGTACCACTATTCCGTCATTGATAATTGGTGATGCCATTAATGAGGGCAATCAGTGGTCATGCAATGTAAATAAGTCTCCATTGTGTGATTTAACACCTTTGTTTGACCATTCAACTAAGAATGTTAAGATGTAGAGTGAAGTAATGTCAATTCTTGGATTTGAAAGAACTCGGTCAAAAAATTCCTCAATAAGATAGGATTTCTGTCAATCACCACCCAAACAGGCATACCATGCAACTTATACACATAATCAACATAAGCTTGTGCCAATTTAGCCACGGAATACAAATGAGCTACCAGAATAAAATGGCCATATTTACTTAACTTATCCACCGCTGTTAAGATGACTGAAAATCCTTTTGACTTAGGAAGGCCTTCAACAAAATCCAAACTAATATCAATCCACACCTTGTCGGGAATTGGTAATTGATGTAAAAGACAGTTTAGCTATAGGTTTGTACTTATTGCATTGGCAAATTTAACATCTCCGGACATGGTCATGAATATCTTTTCGCATTCTTCTCCAACAAAAATATAATTGAATTCTTGGAAGTTCCCAATATACTCAAATGGACTTCTTTAGTTGAATCATGAAATAGTGAAATGATATGTTTTCTTAACTCAGGATCTAATCCCACTGCTAAGCATCCTTTACAGTACAAACTGCTGTTGATCCAACTATAAGAAGACTTGATGTGAATATTTTGTTGTAATTGAGAGATGATATCTTGCCGAGGTTTGTCCTATTGCCGACTTAATTTGATCCTATTTAGAAGATCAATATGAATATCCACAATCATCAAGGAACATAACTCAACATTGGAAGATCGGGAAAGAGCATTCGTAGCCTTGTTATCAACATCCTTTTTATACTTAATCTCATAATCAAATCCCAAGAGCTTCGGCGACCACATTTGTTGGAATAAGGTTGTGATCTTTAGTTCTAAAAGATAGAACTAGCTTCTATGATCTTTCTACACCACAAATTTCCTACCAATGACATAATGAGACCAATTCTTGATTTCCAATACCAGAGATAATAATTCCTTCTCATATGCCGACGAATGAATGTATCTTTGGGACAATGTTTTGCTGAAATACGCGAAGAGATGTCATTCTTGCATGAATACGCTCCTATCTCCTCTCTAGAGGCATCTGCTTCAATAACAAAAAGTTTGTCAAAATTAGGGATAGCCAAGACTAGTGCATTCATCAATGCTTCTTGAAGCTTTGAATGTTGATGTAGCTTTCCTCGTCCAATGGAAAGCATTTTTGTGTAACAACTAAGTCAAAGGTTTGGCAATTGGACCATATCCTTTAATGAATCGTCGATAATACCTTGATAATCCAAGAAAAATTCTAAGTTGCTTCAACATCTTAGGTTCTGGCCACTCTTTAATTGCGTGGATTTTCTTAGGATCAATGGACACTATTCGTGTTGATAACATGGCTAAGGTACTCCACTTCTCTAGAGGCAAAAGAACACTTCAACTTTTTAACATATAATTGTTGGTATCTCAACTTTTGTAAGACCTCCCTCAAGTGAATCATGTGTTGTTCCCATTCTCTGCTATACAATATCATCAATGAAAACCAACATCGATTTACTCAAATAATCTTGGAAAATGACATTCATCGAGCTTTCAAAAGGTTGTTGGAGCATTGGTCAATCCAAATGGTATCACCAAGAATTCATAGTGAACTTGATGAGTTTTGAATATTGTTTTGTGGATATAATTGGGATTCATCCTGATTTGATGGTATCTAGACCTCAAATATAGGTTTGTGAAGTATTTAGCCCCATCAATTTCATCCAACAAATCCTCAATCAATGATATGCAAAATTTATCTTTAATGGTACCTGCTTTTTGCACACCAACATATTTGTAAGGCTTTAAGTTCACCGCTTCGACTCCATCTTTCAATTGGATTTTGTGGTACTGTTCTCTGGTAGGTGGTAATCCTACAGGCCTTTTGAAAACATCTTTATATTCCAACGACACCTACTGCAACTCTTCCTTCTGTTGCTCCAACAATAAACTAGGCTGAATCACACTCACCATATTAGGATTCATTTGTGGATTTGTTTCCCACTTCCTGTATTTTGTGGTAATAACAAGAACTGACATATCACTTCTTTTCCTTCTAGTCCTTTTTCCACATTCCCTCCTTTTACTTTAGTGACTCTTGCGTTCCCTCCGCTTTTCAAATCAACGGATTTGCGTTTCCAATTAAATTTCGTCACACTAATGTTGTAAATACATACTATATCATTGAGAGTAGACAACCATTGCACCCCTAACACCATATCACTACCTCCAATGTCAATGACCAGTGCATCTGTAGTAAACTCCTGCTTGCTCATTATAAAGTGAACTTACATCTTTAATTACATTGAAGTTGTAATCCTCCTCCCACCACAGTCATCAATGAATCTATCTCTTTTGTGACATTTTCAGTTGCATCCATCTATTTTCTATTCACAAAATTATGTGTACTACCCCCAATCCACCAATATATGAATGATATTTCCTTTATATCATCTTACTGCCTTCATTTGTTGAAAGTTAGAAGAGGTTGTACCCGCCACCGCCTGTAATGAAATTGTTGGTTGCTAAATATCCTGTTGTTCTTGTTCCATCTCTTCTTTTCCTACATCTATTACATACGTCTACATTCTTTTCTTACATTTGTGGCTCGGACTATACTTCTCTTCACACCAAAAGCACAGGCCTTTAGCTCGCTTTTCCTCCAACTCTTTACTGCTAGTAATTTTTGTTGATCTTTGTTCACCATTTTTGATCTAATTTCCTCCTATAGGTTGTGACAATAATCCTATTCTTGGTTTTTGTCCAAGCCACTACCCACTTCAAAGGTTCTTATTCCACCCTATTAGCCCCGTAACTCTTTCGTACCACAATTCCATTTTCTGCATCTGTAGCTTTATATTTTCCTCCAATCGCTTCAAATCATGGGAGCATGTGCCTTTTGTCATCTTTGATGATTCGTACACTCTGATACCACTTTGTGGAGGATATAGGTCGTTTAAGAAGAGAGAATCATTGGTTCCTGATAGTCATTTCTCTTTCCTATTGTGAAAAGTCTGCTTCCTCCAAAAACGAAGAAAGACTTGTTGGAAATCGCCAGTTGGAGTTTCCAACCAAGAAAGACATGGGATTGTTGGGCGTAATCTTCTCTTCTCTTACGAGATTTCTAGTTGGATGAAAAGATCACTCCCCTCTCTATTTTTTCCCTTCTATCGAGTGGGATAAATGAAGCTATTGGGAATGATGTTGTAATGAGAGAAAGATCCATCCCTTTCCATTCCTGTGAAAGAGTGTTCAGTCGTAAGTGCTTTTGTGCATGTGGTTGGATAGGCAGACGCAGACTGAATTGCTGGCCGTGATTATTGGAAACCCTAATTGCAATTAGTAATTCAAGAACTAATAGTAGAGATGAGAAAGAAGAAAGTAGAAGGAGAAAAAGTATTTTTTATTCTTTGAAAAATTTGTTGTTTTTTGTTAGATGGTTTTAAGTAACTTCCCGTGCGTTACATTCAACCATTTGTTGTATATTACGTGTTGTTTACATTAATTTCATTAAAACAAGCTACATCATTTTTACTTCAGGTATATCACTCCTTGATTACGTCATTACTTATTCTCCTTAGGACTTCCCCTCTTCATCGTTTTCATCCTTTCATCAATTCTCTAACTCAACCTCTTATAACAGATTGCGGCTAGAAATCTTTGGATTTTGTAATCTGAATTGGGAGTTAGTTACTATGATAATTTTTCTTAGGCTTTGAAGTTCTTTTTGGGTCGTCAAGCATGAGCTTTTTGATCTTGGCATAGTTAAGATGTAGGGCTCGGGTTCTTTGTTGTTTGACAAGTAAGTTTATGTTAGCATCAAACAATGGATCATCTATTTTAACCCACATTATTAAACTTAGGTGGTTATTTTCAAGCAAGAGTATGAAATCCGTACCATACTGGCCGGTACCGTACCGGTCATAAAACGGTACGAAATTTTAGTTTTTGGTACCGGATCGAAATACAAGTCATATACTGGTCAGTACCGGAAATTTTGAAAAATATAGGGACTAAGTTGCAAAATTTTCAAATTTTTAAAATTTTCCCGCCACCCCTCCCCCCTCTTTTTTTCAAATATTTTTTAATTTGTTATTTAGTTAAACTTCTATAGTTTTATTGTAATTTTTAATTTTTATTTTGAAAATAAAATAAATATTTTATTACTAATAATAATTATACATTAAATAAAAATTAAAAATATTTTTTATTTAAAATTTTTAAATATTTTATATCATATTTATTAATAAAGTATTAATAAAAAATTTTAATTTTTAAAAATAAATAATTTAAAATTTATTATTTATAAACTAATATTTATTTATATATTTTTAATTATTAAATCAAATTTTATTTGAAATATATATTTTAAAAATATTTTTAAATTTAATTATATTTATTAATAATTATTAAATTAATTTTATAAATTAAATTAAGATATTTATAATTTTAGTAATAATTAATTTTAATTAATCAAATATATAATATATTTAATTGATAATAAATTAAATAATATATGTTTTTTCATATTTTAATTCTACTTGATTATTTTCTTGTCACGAGCTCTTGTTGTAAATTATAATAATTTGAGAGTTAAGAATATTTATTATTCTTTTTATTGGATGTTTTGATGTAATTATTATTTATTATATATTGAAAATGAAATTGTAATATTTTAAATATTTTATATTGTTCTTAATTTTATATTTGTATGATAATGATTGTCTTTTTTTATATAAATTTTGGTTATTATTTATATGTGAAATATCTGAAAATTATTGTTATTTCATATTAATTGTTATTATTATTTATTATTTTGATTTTTGGAGATAGGGAAAAGTTTAGGACTATTTTGCAATTTAAAAAAAATTCAAGAACTATTTTATAAATTTAAAAAATTACTCAAAACGGTACTCAGTATGGACCAGCACTGGTATATTACCAAACTAGAACCCGATCCGATGCTAAGTTCGGTACGGTATTCATAACATTGCTATAAAGAGGGCGAAGGAAGCAATTAATTTCGATATAAAAATAGATCTTCTTTATACATATCTTATCTTGTAGTCATCAAATAAAGATGTAAAAGACAACTTCATTCTCCGTTATTTATTATTGGGTTATATCCAAATTTAATTGTTTATGGTAGACTAGGTTTTACAAGGAAACTTAAAGTTAATAAGGAAATGTTATTAGCTACACAACAATTGTTTCATAAGAAAAGATGTAAGACTTCCTTAGCTTATAAATAAAGGTATACAAGGATGCATGTGGTGATTTTGAGATACTCATTGTAATATGCCAAAGAGACAAAATGCCAAAGAGACAAACTTAATCAAGGTTTTTAATTCTTAACTTTTATTATTTATTTAAAATTAATAATCACTTTATTATGTTATAAGATTATTTTTGTTTTCTCATAATTACTTGATGTAACCAATTCAGTAGGGATATTCTAAAATTGAAAATGTTTTTAAATCGAATTCTTGGTCAATACATGAGTGTAATTAGATGTGAAAGGAATTGAGGCACATTTGACTCTATTCATTCCAAAAAAGAAATACATTATTAGAACATAAAAGAATAAATGATTTGGTATTTGTTTGATATAACATGAAACTTCGAGAAAGATGTGTTGTTATTATTATTAAGTTGAATATAAATTCTTAATAATTTAATTTAATTTTTTATTATAACTCTTAAGAGAACAAGTAGGTTTATATATATAATTTGTATTGATTATATCGTTCTTTTGGTAAATTCAGTTTGAAGTGTATAAACGAGAGTAACTTGGAAGAAAATTTTAGATAGGAAAGTATTGATATGTTATTTAGTTGTAATAGTTTTAAATAATGGTGATGATGAGATTCTCCTTAATGATGAAGACTTCATGCTAAATAAAAGTTGAGGTCAATGAGATTTGTGCGAGTCTATCAGGGAGTAAAGTTTTGACATTTTTAATTTCACTTGTATTTGATACATGTATTAAACTCTTTATATGCGAAGTAATGTAATACTTTTAAATGTAAGTGTTTTTGTTTCATGTTTTTCTTTTACTTAATAATGTTCCTTTGTACAAACTCTTGTTCTTATACTTATGGACCTATATTATTCTAATCATATGATGCTTTAATATAATCAATATAATATTTTAAGTGCACTGTATTATTTTTAATTTTATATAATTATACATTATACATATGAAAATTAAATGACATTTTTCTATCAATTATAGTTATTGTTTATACACGAAATATGTAAAAAGTAACACCAATATGAATATAAGAAATATGGTTGTTATATTAGATCTATATTATTATGATTTTTTAAGAGAAGATTTAAGTAAAATTTAAAATGATGTAGCACAATAAATTGATGGATTATTTTGTAAAATTATTTGAAATGATTCTCAATATTAATCAGTACTATTACCATAGCATACTAGAACCAATTGTGGTATGGTATTTGCAATATTGGATTATGTAATATTTTAGAAATTTTGGTAGGTTAGGTTTTTGTCATATTACTTTGAAAGAAAGCAATTTTACTTGAAGTTTAATAAGAGGTGGTTTAAGTGGCTCGCTAGGTTTTTTTAAGGTTTTCAAGGTATCAAATGTATTTTATTTAAATCATCGTATCCCTATAAGTTTCAATGCTAGGATATAGCTGTATTTGGCATTTTAGTTTGGATACAATCATAATTTAGTAAAGAAAGTTCAAATTGATTAGTTTTATGTTAGAGTTAAGGTTGGAAAGACTTTGTTTGTATATAATCTTAAACCAATTCAAAATTCTAAAAAAAATTAAAAATATGAATTTCGTCTAATTCAATCTAAAGTCTAATTGATTGAGCTCGAATTTCAAAAAAATTGGATTGAGATTTAGAATAGAATTAAGTTGCTATTCTAAACTTAAATTTATTGCTTAATTTAATAAATAAATTATTCAAAAGATATAATTTATAAATTATTGCGTACTCTTTTTATAAGTATTTCTAAAGGGCAAGTGAAGGCTTTCTAGAATAAAACAAATTTCATATGATCGGTTTATTTTTATTTTACATTTTAGTCTTATATATGTTTTCATTTTTAAATTCACATAAATTTTTTTTGTTTAAACTTTTGGTTTTAATCTTTGGTTTTGGTTTATTCTTATTTTCGTAATTTATAAAAATCATTTTAAATATATTTCATTCTTTTGTCATAATATAATTTATTTTAATATTAATAAGTATTACTTAATTATTAATAAAATTATAATTAATATAATTAATTATTTTAACTTTTATAATTACTTTAAGTTTATTTTTGGAAAATAAAAATTTTAAAATTCAATAATTATTTGATAAATATACCTTAATTTAAAATATTTTAAATACATAAATTTTAAAAAACTAGTTTTGATAAATAAAATATAAATTAACAAATAGATATTATTTTATTCATATTTTAAAATTAAAATATATTTTAGTATTTTATTGATAATTTTATTAATCTTTAAATTTTATTTAGTATTTAATCATTAATAATAAAATATAATTATAATGACATTCACATTAATTATTGAACAAAATTTTTATTAAAAATATAGATAAAAACAAAAAAACAAATCGAATAAAATAAGAAAACAAATACAAATTTGCTACGTCATGAGCGTCTAACGAGCTACGTGTAGAACATCAAGGACTCGCATACTAAATAAGGAACATCTATCTTAATATATAGTAGGGTATTTGTTAATCAGAATTCAGAAATGGCAATAACAGTGGATGACCGGATTATGGTTTGAATCCTTTATCTAGATATATCGGAATAAAATTATTAAGAACGACTATATCGATTTGTATTTTATTTAAAAGTTTAAAATAATGTAAACGAAAACTTAAATTGTGAAGGTGTGAAACAATTTTTAACTAAAGATTAAAATTACAAACATATAAAAGTTTCCATTCTAAGTCGTGGCAATAGCAATCCATTCTGACGTTTAGTCCATTGTTATTCTCAGTCAGATGGACCCTAATTAAGATTCATAAAACATAATGAATGGCAGATATCTTCGGCTATTACTCAGGTAATTAAGTGGCGTGAGTCAGACTTTCTAATATCTTTCTCCAGACTCCAATATATTAAAGAATCGGCGACCTTAAAACTGACCTGATAATCATACAACTCTTTCTAATCCCTTGAACATGCTCTACCAAGGAAGAACATTATAGTACGATTATATTAATTATGTATGTATTCATGCTTGCCAAATGAACATGTAATGATAGTTAACAACGCATCCTTAATTAATGTTAAATTGTTAACCGTTCCATAAGTAGTACGCTATGCAGTTCCAAAACAATACCACAAATTTTAGAAGACCATTATGATTACATTAAATTTCAGGCTAAAGCTAGCAGACACCACAATTATGTAGAATATCATAATATGCCTATCTGCTTCGGTCACGCTGCCATGGTTCAAGGTTTTATACAACTAAATATCAATGGAGTGTGATGTATATTACCCTAAATATAGAAAGGATAATCATTGAAGTTTATGATCATCAATACTGGAAAGTTCTTGAATTTCCTATTTTCTGGCCAGCTGGCTTCACCTCTTTGCTGATGCAAGAGAAAGACCAGCAAGGATCCATTTCGCAAACAAGTATAGATTAAATAATCGTGGGGTCCTAACATGTGAAAAACTAAACAATTAGAGTGGAAAGTTTTGTTGCCACATTTGGTGCCGAATTTTCTTATTTACGTCTCTCGAGTCTACTTGTGTTCGAATAACAATTCTATTAAGAACACCATAAAATCATAAAGGATAACTGAGTTTTCTTTAATAATAATTTCCAGCAGCTTCACACAATAACAGAAGAGAACTTGGATAATGTTTTAGGTAGTCTACCAAATATGTGCTCATTGTTGAGACAAGGTAGCAAAAGGGTTGTTGCATGACTTACTTAATTGATATTTGCAGCAACCAAAACCTAATTTTAAAATCGGGTGTTTCTATTCTGAGTGTACAATCTCATTCTTCATAATAAACTGCATAGCTTTTGGTTGAACCATAACCAGAAGCCCCTTTACTATTTTGAGCATGGAGAATTATGCTGACCCTTATCTGGTTTAGAAATTACACTTCATTTTATGTGCCACCAAACATAAAGACATGATAGTGCGATTACGCTTTTTTGGGCTTATAAAAACTCTACTTTAGCTTGGTGTTGAACCCATTTTCATGCGGATGTCATACAGCGTGTCCCAAGGTTCCTCTGGATTGTATATGTAAGTGAGAAGGGTCTACAAGCAATGGCATTGGTAGTCAAACTTCCAAGCCTCCTTCTGGCCTTAGTTTGAATAACAGGTGGAAACTTTCTTTCTTTCTTTTTAATTTCTTTTGCACTATGAAGTTCATTAATAATTGGGTTGTTATTATCAGTATATCTCAGTTGATATTTAAAATATATTTGACCAAAACTCGTGTTCTTATTGGTTCATGCCAAGAACTTATGAAGAATTGAAAGGGATTGTTTGATATTATAAGCTCTTCTCAGGGAAAACTTAATCGCAGCCACTCAATCCTTCAATTGCACAAGATAAGGAAATAATATATAGTAGTTGTCCAGTCATCGAGTAACGTACACGGTGAATAAACAAGATGACCAAGGAGCCAAAAACCGTGGATCAGCTGTGCTCAAGCCATGGCTTCACCTTGCGGCTAAGTTAATATATCAAATTATTAGCAGTGAATATCTATTTGCTCATTACTGTTGCTGTAGTTGACGTCCTTTGAAGAGACAATACGTATTCTTTGATTTCAGTTCCGTTTTAACCACTTTACCTTAACGTAAATTAGTTGTCGAAACATTTTTTCTACTAATGCTGACCTTAATTTTAACCAGTTATGAGCCCGTCCATAGATTCATTTTGGATTTTCCAATTATGAGTTGATGATTGAATCTCAGTAGTAAGTGGCGCCTAACTCCAATATATAGCTTAGCTATCTAGGTTTGGAAAATTTCTATTCTCTTAAAGATCTTATTCTCAAGAAATTGCAATCCCCACCCCGTTGTACAAATTCTTTCTATAATTAAATAGTACAGTACATCCCCTTTTTAGGCTTGTCCCAGGATTTTGAATAGCTGCGATGTAATATAGAAATAAAACTTGGGACATCCGAAACCATTACAATTAGAGATATACAAATCGAATTACAAATATTAAAGTCACTGTTAAGAAAGTTTTAGATCTGTTACAATGTTGCATTGCTCCTAGTTTCCGACAAAGTTTCCAGTCTCACTTGGGATTTACAATATTTGTTTGATTTCTAAGCTGTAACCTGCTAAGAAAGGGGGAAGTGGAAGTCATGGTATCTATGATCTTATCTAGCCTTTTACTCCTGGCAACAATATCGGCGGATTAGTAATTGCAATTTGCAAGCTTTAGAATTGGACTGCATGTTCTATGTTTGAATGAGGTGACAAGAGCCTAGTGATCACACGGGTCACGGGACCCAGTATCGTCCTTCATGTCAATTACATCATTTTTCCAGGAATGTTCAAATTTATCACAAACTCTTATATTGACAAGAAAAGAACCAAACAGTGAAATCCCTGTTCAACGATTTTAATCTCATAAAGTTTGACGGGACTTGATTGATAGACATGCAAGCATAGGATAGCCTGGAAATGATGTTTATTCGGTGGCTATTGGATGTACGACCAAGTGTTTCTATTAGGAAACATGCGATCAGGTCATTACATAGACTTATAGCTCCTCCTTCTCTTGACATAAAAGGAGTGGCCTGATAGCTTTAACTTTTCAGTTAAAGTTATTTTTTACAAGAGATCTTACGTTCGAGTTATATTAAAGGAGGAGAAATAAGAAATTTGTCCTATTGATGATCCTCTAACTTCTGGGTAAAGCTCTTTGATCGGATTAATTACGAACTCCTCGCTTCTAGCGGCAGTGTGGGAATTGAAGCTAATAAAGAACCCGAGGATTGTTGGGAACTTGATGCTGAGCAGAGCCAACGATCAATCAGCAGTTGATCAATTAAATATATGTGACGACTTCTTGTGTGCAGAAATGTACAAATTATGTAAGAACCTAAAAAATTTTGAAGTTTCAGATTTATAACTTTTAGGACTCTTGGAATGAGTTCTTAGAAGTTTAAGATTAGTCCCATGCTAAAATATCTAATGTAAAAAAAAAAAATAAAAGCTGTAAATAGCCAAAATTCACCACTTACATTTTAAGAAAACATCAAATCATAGCTACAGCTCTGACATGCGTTTAAACTGCGCAGCCAGGTGTCGTTTCAAATCATTGGTGGCACAAATCTTCTTGTCAAGACGTGTCATAACTGCGTCTAGTTTATGAATTATGACCAAATTGATAATTATAAAATTGGGTCAAACTTGCTGTATGGGCATTCAAATGATGAGCTGATAGGTCAAGAAAAACAGTGGTCAATTATGCTCTGTAATCGTTGCCTCTATGTACAAGTGTTACCCTACTTTTAGCTCTAGGTCATTAGGTGCCTATTTGTCATTAAATATATGACCTTAGGGTGGTGGGGGAGAATTTTGAAATGTCTGGTTAACGTGACTGATTCCCATCAAATCCGAATGTGCCATTGCAGAAGTATAGAGAACCATCTTTTCACTGATTGTCTTGGATCTTATGTTCTGAAAGTTTTTTCTTTTTCCGATATATTTTAAACGAGTTTTAATTATAAAAAATATTTTTAAGCTATTTATATTTAAATTAATCTTCGTCCGAATTAAGTAAATATTTTGTAAGAGACAAAATTTTAACCCTAAATTTTAAACAATTATATACATAAAAAGGTTTAAACTCACCACCTCACTTAGGTGCTGAAGCTTTTAAATATGTTACTTTTTCCTTTTATCAACTCTCTGGCCAATTATAGGTAGAGAAAATAATTAAAACTAATCTCATGCTAATTCCTTTTTTTCATAATGAACAATTTAAAATATCTAAGAATAATAAACCCTAGTGTTTATACGGATCACTATCGAAAACAGGAATTAAAATATTGTTTCTGATATAAGAGATTTAATGGGACAAAGCGTTACAAGGACCATTTTGCTTTTGCATTTGAATTAATTACGTCTATAAAACAAGATTAGCCTTTTCTCGTACAGCTTTACGCATCATTGAATTACCTACTTGTGGCAATTGAAGTTAGGCCGGTTGAAATTCTCTTTTGCATTTTTAACTTCCCCACTATAAAAAGAAGTATATATCAAATTAAAATTCTAGTTGTTGCGAATAATGAGATTTAATATTTTATAATAGTAAGTCTTCATCTATTAATCTATGGGATATATTTATGTAAGATACGTGTATGAGTTAGAGGAATTTTTCTTCTTTCTTCTATCCTATGTTCCTGTATATCGGTCTAACAAAAAAGATCAAAACTGAAAAAAAAGATAAGGTCATCACATATATTTCAAAACGGGGTTTAAGCCAACTGGATATCATGTGCAGTGAAGGTTTTTTTCATCTCCCCTACCCTAAAATCTGTCTTGTCTCGATGAAGAAATGTATCACATTCATTCATGAAGACGTAGCAAAAGTGCACATGTAGAAAACTAATCGAGCCAATCTTGAATTTCACTATCACTCATAAGATTCTAAGTCTATCCAAAAACCTTTATCCACGTGCAATATTCCAACTCCTGCTATTGCTATTCTCGTTTTCCCACTTTTCTAAACTTCATCCAATGTCACATACACAACTAATACAAAGCATTAATTTACAAATTCTGAATATTATTTTTCCTTCTCATAAAATGTGTTATTATTGCAAGGTACAATTTTAATCTGTAATAAAAAAATGCAGACGGCCGAATTTAGCCGATAGGCTATTGGGGGATGAGTCGGAGTCGGCTCGGAGCCATGCACATTGTTGATATACGAATGTTGTGGTCCTGTAACGCGGTCAATGGCTCAAAAGAGAAACCACCATCACCCAACCCGTACGTGTCAGGTAGCGATAGTTAATTCGTAGCTAAAAGCAAAAGGAGGTAAGAACTACCGGCCGAAAGACAGCCATGTGTTTTTGTTCGCAAAAGAGATGTTTTAGTCTGTGAGACAAGAACAGGGTGTGCTTAAAAGAGACCAACGTCCAAGCCTCAATTATCAAATTGCCATTGAGTTCCTGACACAATCCATGGTTTCAAGGGCTCTTTGGACGATTATCTTGCCTTTGTAATTGATTCGTTTATGCAATACTACTTTGACTTAGTAAAAGAGGTGAAAAGCCAAAATTAAGGGCAATCCTTGGCATTGGTTAATAATGTGTTTATGCAGTTAATTGCAGTTGTAAAGTTTAATTGTGTCTAAAAGATACTTAGGATCTTAATATAACAACGGTTTGTGTCTAAGTTAATGAAATTTTAGTCTTAATTATATAAGTTCTCTCATTTAGTTCATCAGAAATGCTCTTATTAAAGAAGAAGGTTAACTTGGGTATGTGAGAAATTATCATACATACCTATATTACGAGACACGTATAGTAAGTGATGAATAAAGTTGGGACGGTACCAAACCCCATTGACTTACAGTTTTTTGCTTAGCTTGCTTCCATTCTCGAGTCTGCTATATAAATACATAAACCCCCGACCACGTTCTCTTAAACATACATACTGAACTTGCATTATTTCTTCCTGTCTCTCACTCTTTCACACGCACAATTTTTCCGTAAACGTAGTCTGAGAGATTATTTTCTATTTTTTGAAAGGAGCAATATGGGAAAATCATCAACATGCTCTGACAAAAGTGGATTAAAGAAAGGTCCATGGACGGCAGAGGAAGATGAAAAGTTGATTGATTATATTCAAAAACATGGGCATGGGAGATGGAGAACCCTCCCAAAGAATGCAGGTATCCAGCTAGATAACTATATGCTCATGTATAGTTTTCTGATGTTTATAATTCTCCAACTTGTTTTCTTCCTGGTGCAAATTAAATAGGGCTGAAAAGATGTGGGAAGAGCTGTAGACTTCGGTGGATTAATTACTTGAGACCTGACATCAAGAGAGGAAAATTTTCATATGAAGAGGAGGAGATAATCATACAACTTCATAGTGTTCTTGGAAACAAGTGAGTTTGCAGACTTCTAGATTTTATGGTCTTGTTTTTAGATTTCTTCATCATTTATTGATTTAAAGAACCAAGAAGACACTTCTCAATTATTGCTAATTAGGACATAGCATGACAAGAATAGATACCCAATTCTTCGACCAACGACTACATACGGAAGTACTAAACTTGGTCTATGTTCACTACCTCCTACTTCTACAGGTGGTCTACAATTGCTGCTCGCTTACCAGGAAGAACTGACAATGAGATCAAGAACTACTGGAACACCCATATAAAGAAAAAGCTCTTGAGAATGGGAATTGATCCTGTGACTCATAAACCACGCCTTGATCTGCTTCAACTGTACTCAGTTCTCAACTCATCTCTCAGCAACTCATCGTTATCATCTCATCAACTCAATCTTTCTAGCTTGCCCGGTCTTGGATCCCTGTTGAATCCAAATCTGTTAAACTTGGCCACTTCTCTCCTGTCAGCGCAAGACAATAGCCATAGCCATGATGTTAATCTCAAAAGTTTTCAAGAAAATAACATACCTGTCAGTGCCCAACTTCATGACCAATTCCAGAGCTCGGAAGCAAACCAGGTCCAAAACCAAATTCACACCTACACAGACTCAAGCTCTCAGCTTCTGAATCAAACCCAATTCACGGAAATCAACTTGGAGCAACTTTCTGATACCCTCCCAACTACATTCAGCTGGCAGAATCCTTTACAGAATTCTTGGCCACCAGCAAGTGGAGAACCTACGTCAACAACCAACTGTGGCAATCGGATTAATAGGCGGTCCACTATCAACACTCGTACGATTGAGAACTTGCCAAACTTGGGTTTTACTTCACTTCTATCAACAACTTCCTGCAGCACTACTCCCTTGAATTCTTCCTCAACGACTCATGTCAATGGTAGTACTGAAGATGAAAAGGATAGTTATTGCAGCAATATGTTCATGTTTGGCATCCCATGTAGCTTAGAACTGGATGTTAGTGGGCTTCTCTGAGATGCCAGTCACACAATAATCGCCAGCTGATCTTGTTAGAGGTTTTGAGAAATATAAAATCAAGGTGTTTTTTCTTTTCAGTTACTTTGGAATTGGATTAATTAATTATGTGAATACTAATTAGCTATGGGGTCATATATATATATATGTAAGTATGTTCATTAAAGTATTAAAGTTTCTTATCTTTTTTTTTTTTGGGGTAGAGAAAGTTTCTTATCTTTTATTCTACTTTCAAAATCTTGCTTCCATTTGAATAAATGCAGTATGTGGGTTCCTATATGAAACTGTACATATGTTTATTTAACTACTGAAGTTTCTTTGAGTTTTGCACAAATTTAAGTAAGTGTTAAGAGTTCATTAACTTCTGTCATGAATATCACTTCTTTACTGCTATGCATACGAGACAGTATAGTTACATGTTCAATCAATGATAATTACTCCAAAATGATAAAATTATATTTGACTCCACATATTAGTAAAGTAATCATATTTCCTCGTTTGTAATCTTATAACGTGCTTAAGAATAATTAGAACACTTTGAAACATATAAATATGATTGGAAATATATACACTTTAGATTGTTAATTTTTAAAACGATAGACCAGTTTAAGCCATAAAAACTAAGAAAGATAACAGAAACCAAGAAGAGATAGAAGCTATATCATATGAGTAGTTTTGAAAGTTAAATTAGGGTTGCTTAGTTGATGGTTTTGAGAAAGGTTCAATGGATAAAGAATGAATAACGAGTGGTTGGTTGATTATTATGATTATAGGGATAATACTTTGATATCAAACTTTCGGAGATTATTCGATACTCTCAAAATATCAAAGGAATGAAAATTATTTCTGAGTAACGGGCAGTGTCATAGACGTGATGGTGATTGTCTTCTTTTTCTTCGTTTTATTAAAATCTTTTTAGTAATTATATATAATTAAAATATAATTAATTAAATAATTACAATATAATTAATTGAAATATTATTACAATATAATTAATTAATTATGTTTTTTCTTTTTTAGCAATTAAATATAACTAATTAAAAAATATTAAAATTTGATGTAAAACAAAAATTTAACAAACTTTTTATCAATATTTTTAACAAATTAACCACTATCAATAAAAATGTTAATCATTCCTTCGTTCTAATCAATCATCATATTTATAATGATTTTAACAATTCTCATTATCATTACCCTATTTGAACCAACTACCCCTTAAAACAATCAAATTGATATATCTAAGGTAAATTATTTTAAATATTCTATTTTTCTAGTTATTTATTAAATATATGTCAACTTTTATTTTTTATTTTATAGCATTATATATCAACAAAAAATAAAATTATTTTATTATAGCATTATAATAATAGAATTTAATATTATTTAAAATAGACTTCATCATGGTGTTCAAAATGTTTTTTTAAGACATCTACAAAATTTGATAATGTTTAAACTTTTTTCATTTTTTATATTTTCAAATTTTCAATCTTTATACAATTATAAAAAATAATTTCATGATCAGATATTTCAAAAACAAAATTTGTTAATGCATTCATTTATTATTAATATTTGTACAAAATTTTAGGTTAAAATTGTTGGTATTGAATTTTTTTAGAAAAACAACAACACAATCAAATTCTTTTAGATATAGATATCTATTGACTTGATAAAAAAAGTTATGAAATATTTTTATATTTTACTTATATTTCAAGATGTTTAATATACCTTACCAGTACAATTAACAAATATTTTTTAATTATCATCATCCTCATCTCTTTATCTTTATATTGTGTTGTACTTTCTTCTTCCACCTGTCATTTGTATTCACATATAAATTAATCTATATGTTATCAGTGAGAGTTATGTACCATTGCCCAACACTTCGATAGCTTTTATTACCCTTTCGGTCAATACAACATCATCGGCTTATTTGAGAGCTATTTCTATCAACTTTCTTCCTTGTTGACCACTATCCCATAACACAACTCCTTTGATAGTCATGTTGAGAAAATTGACCAGATTAGAGCTGAATCATAACAAATAAATTTGAGATAATTAAACACACAGATTTTATATGAAAAACTCCTTAAATAAATTAGGATAAAAACTACGAGAAAGAATAGAAAAGTTTCACTATAAGAAATAATAGTAGTTACAACTGTTGGAGTACTTATAACATGAGTATTTACAACACGCAACGGAATGGACCATACTACACAACTATAAGTATAACCGAAAATCACAGCATATACAAAATTATCTCTTGACGCAGATTGGCATTTGTTTTTTTTTTTCCAGATTTGTAGACGCTGCAGTGCGCGAACGTCCTCTACCGGTATCCACACAAGGATGAACGATCTGGGCAGCGGCTAATGTTTGCTAGCATGTTCCAAAACACTTTTTGAGCGCCGCAAAATTTTCTCTCGGAAGAAGAACGAACAGGTAGGGCTAGGTGGCTAGGGTTTTCGTATCTTCTCTAATGAGACATATGTTCTCTATTTATAGAGAAATCATAATCCCTATTCCTATTAGGAATAAGAATATCATAATCCTAAACTCATTAAGATTATAGAAGCCCAATAAGTTTCAGCCTATATTATATCTTATATAATAAAAGCCCAACAACTTAATTCAATCTAGCCCAATAAATATATCCACATAAATTTATTCAGTGCATAATAAATTAGGCCCAAGAGAATAAGCCCATATCATATCACTCTCTGTGTGCGACCCTGTAGGCTCATTGATGTCGGCAATGGGCTTGATTACACTTCAAGGCCCATAAGTCATAAACAACCTCTAGTAAGACATTATGACTACCCAAATCAAATGAGGATCGGTAATCTGATTTAACCTTTAACTATGGTTATAAACGCAGTCCCTTTGTAACATGATATCAAGATTAATCACAAGGTATAGTACATGTCAACCTTTGATTAATCATAGTTTCTTGATTCCCAAGTTGACTAACTATAATAAATGACATTGATGACTCCTCATCAATTCATTTGAGCATGACCATGCATTTCTTCAGTCATACTTGTCAAGAGGTCCAAATGATATTTCTCTCATTTAAGAGAGGTACAAATCTCATTTACGTCATTCACATCCCTCAGCATGATTCATTTAATGTCCAACATAAGACTACTTGTATCTTGTTAAAGATAACTTAGTCTAATATCAAAACACTGAATTCCTCATGTAGAGAACCATGATGACTTCAGGTCAGAGGACTAAAGTCAAACCATATTGAGAATTACTAATGACATGAAACTATGTAGTGTTCTCTCTGTGGGTCGATCCAATATATGTTCTCTAACATATATCTATGTTTATGATTTGATAACTCATATCCATAATCAGTAAAACACGTTCATCAATCAGAACACATACTAGCCTTAATTCATTATCGTTGCACTAATAACGATCTACCAGGAACAGTTTAGAATAGTATTATAATGTTTATGGTTTTACTATCGAGTCACATACATGGTGACATAAGCCTAATAATATTCATGGAATGTAAATCACATTACATAAACAATATACATGCATATTTGAAAGAATACTTCATAATATATTATTAATAAGTCAGAATGTCAGTACAAAAGTCACATATGACTATTGGCCTAGGGCACACTACTAACAACAACCTCGATATTTTATAGAAGAAATATGAGAAACACTCTCTATTGACTCTCACTAAGTGATACAGAGATTTTGAATTTGAAGAACAAGATTTTATGATAGCTGCAATTGTTGACCACTGCCCATCATTCCAACAATTTCCCACTTGAAGATTTGATTGAGTATCAATCATATCTTCACATTACTTTTTCTATCTTGTCATTTTCATGTTGCTCACGTCTTTATCAGGCTACAAGAGGATTGACACCAAATAAACTTGTCAATATTGATTACTTTTGTCATGAAATATGCTAAGTTATCTTTGGTATGAATTTTCTGCATATCTACAACTCTTTATTTGAATTTTTCCCGAACGAAGTGATATTGTACTCATATATGTCTGGTCTTTGAATGAAATATTGGCTCCCTTGCAAGAAGCAAGGCACCCTGAATGTCATAAAATAAAGAAATTTTCTCTTATTTGTGCTCGAGTTCTTCCAAGAGCATTTTCTACCATTCTACTTCTTTAATAACTTGTGTAACTACTACATATTTTTACTTCTATTGTTGACGTAGCAATAATTGATTGTAGTTTTGAAACCCAACTTACAGTTCCACCAACAAGTTTAAACATATAACATGTAATAGATTTGCTTTTGTCAAGATCACCTGCATAATCTGAATCAATGTATCCACTGACAATAAAGTCTGATACTCCATAACATAATATAACATCTGAGGTTCCCTTAATGTATCTTAGGATCCTTTTTAAAAAATTCCAATACTCTCTGCCAGGATTTGCCATATATCGACTAACCACTCCTACTGCATGTGCAATGTCTGGTCTTGTGCAAAAGGGTAAATGCCTCCAGATGCTCTTTGATGGAATCATTCAAACCATCCTCGAACTGATGACAGCAGAACTCCTCAGTAAGTATCAGTTCAGGTGCATACTTGCTGAGTCGATTGAATTCCCAGTCGTACTCAGCAACTGATAAGTTCTTTTGTCTCAGATTCAGAATGTGTTTCCACTTCTCCTTTCTGTACGCCTCCATAACATACTTAACTTTGAACTCTTGGGTGAAGAAATCTTAAGTTAAAGGCATCGGTAGCTGAGAATTTCTCAAAACAAACTTCCACCACTCTTAGGCTGCTCCTTGAAGAAGAGAGACAGCATAGAGCATCAGCTGACATGATAGACAACTGATTTCATCTAAGACCCTTTTCACTTTCTCTATCTAGAACTCAGCTCTTTTAGATTCCTCCAAAGATATCCTGGTAAATTCCTTAGCTCTATACTTCTGTAATTGGTCAACTAGAGCCTTTGGTGTAGTCATACGGTGTAGTAATGTCATCATATTCTGAGACAACTTAACCAATGCCTCACCCTGAGTTGGAGGAGGAGGTGGCATCTCAGCTTTACCTCGATTGACCCCAGAAGGTCCGGAGTTAGACGAACGAGATCGCTCAGGTGTATTACTCTCAGCAACCTCGTCGACAGCTTCTTGAGACCTTTCCATAGTTAATTCTACAATGAAAACATGGGACAAACTGCATTAGGCCAAACATAACCCTTATGTCAAAGTAATAACATGAGTTAAGCGTTGATGACACCAGAATCGCTTAAACCATGCTCTGATACCAAACGATGTAACACCCACATAACCCCTGAAAGAATATATGGATGCCACACAAAACAAGACAAATAATCCAAAGCATTTGAAATCTTCCTTAAAAACGAAATCGGGCAAACATACATTGTATTGCATTACAAGATATATTACAAACAAAATACATTATACACATTGAACTTATATGTCTTAAAACTCAATACATTATGTATTATAGTTATTACAAACCTTCCAACACAATCCCAACTATGAAACTCCTCAGACAACTGATGGTTTGGAATTATCATAATATTATCACAGAAATTCCCATTTGACATACATCCATATTCAATTCATAATACACAAGCCTTTGAAACTCATTCATTCATGATCACAACAAGCAATTCAACATTGTACATCATATATCCTTTACATTATCATCTCAATTAATTATGCATAATTAACCTATCTATTTCTCAGTTAACCTTATAAAGTCATCAATTGCACAAAAACTCATTTATTTTCTCCTTCCTAACCATTTCTCACAATTGTGGGATAAGGGACACATCCAAACAGTTGTTTTCACATGACAGGATTTGGGTCAATTTTGTATGGCCATTTTGAAATAAAAAATGAGGTTTTTGGGTAATAAGTTATTCTAAATAAATGTTCCTATATGTCCTAAGTTTCCAGCGAAATAAAAATCATTTAATTTGGTTCATTATTCCATGAGTTATAGCCAAAATACTACATACTATTCTCAACTATGGACAACAACTAGAATGTAACTTCAAGCTAAATTTGAAAACCCTTAGTGACAGAAATAAAATTTGATTCCTTCATGAAAGTTGTAGATAAATGTATCTAGTTTCATCTGAATTTAAAATCATCCCATTTTGATGTCTACAGGTCAAGATATGGCTGAACTATCAAAATCAGTTCAGTAGTCAATCTAGAATTATCACAAAACCATCATTTTTCCATCATTAATTCTCATCATCTAACCACATATTCATGCCAATTTAAATTTCATAACACTTGTAGTAATACATACTATCAAGTTCATAATTCCCTTACTTGTTTAATTTCAAATTCCAGCTCCAAAGAACAAATCAATCACACAATTCCAATAAAGGTGACCAAGAAGACAGCAGCATAGAAGACAGCAGGATCTATCTTCCTTAATGTAGTATTTTGACGTGATAAAGCAGAAAAACTCAAGCAAAATTTCAAAAGATGAGAAGAAAATGAGAGGTGTTGGTGGTGAGGAGTAAAGGAGAGAGAGAAGGCTGCAGAAATACTAAATGAGATGAAGTGAGTCACCACCTTTGGATGCTAGGTGTCATCAAACTTCTTAAGCATGTGTCACTTTGCATGTAATGTCATGTGTCAATTATTTATGCTGCCATTAATCTCCTTAAAATGTTTCCATTTGTCTCCTACAAATTAGTCCACAAATCACTCCAAAATTGGTCCACTTGTCACATAATAATTGGTCCATTTGTCACACATTTAATTATAACAAATGTCACCAAGTGATTAGTCCACATATAAACCATCAATAAACCATATTGATTTAGGCCTAATTTGACAAATTTGTCTTATAAAAGTTGTAGCTTATCCTCTTAGCTTTCTAACAGTATAAAGTTTGTAATTTTTGGATATCGGAATCAAAAGATATGGCACTTACAAGTTTGAGTTTCACATTAGAAGTCACACTGGATGTAACCCTCTACTTGTGCACGAGGGTGATAAACTTGTCACCCTTTAGGTGTCACCCTCGTGCACTGGTCTTGCAAAAATTACCTTGAGTTTTAAGTACTTTCAAACCTTCTTTTCATTAAATATTCACCCAAACCTTAGATAAAGTATCTATGACATATTTTCTAAGACCCCGGACACAAAATTAATACCTTAAGTCTCTATGATGACAATTTAATTCCAATTCTCCAAATATGATTCATTTAAAACATAATTAAGTCATATGGAATCCTCAATCATATCCTAATTTTAAAACCTATCATTCATGTACTTACATGAACATGTAACATTTCGTCTAGGGTACAATTTGAGGCCTTACAAAAGGTACATAATTTCAAGCCTTAAAGAAGGATCATGAGACATTAATGATAAAGGTTAAAGTATATGTCACCATCTATTTTCCTAGAACAAAGGAGATCTATAATAAAAATGCAATTCCTTGGGGAAAAGATGAGTAATGTGCTATAGTAGGGATTGCATTATATGACAAAGGATTTTATGTTGTCTCCTTAATTGAAGAGTTAAAAGACACATATGCACTCTCTTTTAATGAATTGCAGACCTTTTCTATTATGCCATAAACAAAAGTTCAACAGTAAAGGAGAAAGCAGTGAAGGCTTCTATCAATACTCATCCTAACAGTTTTTGTGAAATATGTAGAGGTACCGGTAGAGGAAAGGGAGATAAAGGAAATAGAGCTGCCAACAAGAATTTTAGAGCTAATAATGACCAATTTCATAGAAAAGTCAAAGGAAATAATCTTGACAAATCTAAGGTAGAGTGCTTTTATATGTCATAAATTTGGTTATTATACTTACGAATGTTATAATAGGGTGCCTAATAACAAGAAAAGAGAGAGATTTTAAACTTTGTTGAGAATAAGGAAGCGAAAACTTTATGATAGCCATTCAAAACAAAAAGAAAAAAGAGTCATATATTTAGTATGTGGATACAAGTTGCAATAACCACAAGAGTGGAAGTAAGTCGTCACTTTCTTATCTAAATGAAGATTTTCACCTCAGTATGAGTTTTGGTGATTTCCCTACTGCTAAAGTGACGAGAAAAGGTGACATTAAGATAACAACCAATAATAATTTTGTGAAAACGATCTCTGATGTGTTGGGTATTCTTGAATTGAAGAGTGACTTGTTGAGAACTGATTATGTAGAGCCTCGGCCTCTCGGGCCTCGCGCTCCACTGTAGAGCCCGGCCTCTACCGCCATCACTCCAGGTATTGTCCCCTCTGGTACTCGAACTCGAGACCTCAGGGTTT
>JANZXR010000172.1:47848053-47885321 GCA_027575705.1 Erythroxylum echinodendron | reverse complement strand
GCGGAACAAAACCCTGAGGTCTCGAGTTCGAGTACCAGAGGGGACAATACCTGGAGTGATGGCGGTAGAGGCCGGACTCTACAGATTAGTTGCAAGAAAAAGGTTATGTTATCACTATTAAAAAGGCCCTTATGAAATTTATGATCTTAATAGATGTGCTATTTAGTTGTTCAAATGAATTCAAATAGTTTGTTTCCATTGAAGATTGAAAGTATTTAATCAAGTTTGATGGCTGAAATGAAATATCCATCATGGTTGTAGCATTTGTTTTATAATCATTTGAATTTTGGTAAATTGAGGACTTTCAATAGAAGAACATGGTGATAGAGCTTCCTCAAATTACAACTTATTCCCAATTTCATATATAATGTATTGTTAGCAAACAACCTCATTCTTAATTTCCCAAAAGAAAGTTATGGAGAGCAAACGAAATGATGAAGTTGGTGCATTCCGTTATTTTTGGTCCAATAATACCGTCTTCCAATGGAGGTAAAATAGACTTAATTACCTTCATTAATAATATTTAAAGAAAAATTTAGGTCTATTTTTTATGGGAAAGTTTAGAAGCTTCCTCTGTATTTAAAAGTTTCAAGGCTCGTGTGGAAAATGAAGCGGGAAAGACTGTTAAGACCCTTCAAATAGATCATGGCAACAAATATTGCTCATAACAATTTAAAAATTTTTGTGCAGAGCATGGGATCTAAAGAGAGCTTACAACTGTGTTTACACTATAACAAAATATTGTTTTTAAAGAGGAAAAACTAAACTAATCTCAATATAGTGAGAAGCTATTGGCAAGGCGAATAGTTTAGAAGATCTTTTAACTAAAAGTAGTGAATTGGAGCATTTATATCTTAAAAAAAAGTCCAACTTTTGCTATTAAAACATGAAACTACAAGAAGCTTAGAGTGGGAGAAGACCAAATACATATCACTTTAGAAGCTTTGGATACATCAGGTGTGCTTATGGGCAAAGAAACTTGATGATAAGGCTGAAAAATGCACCTTTCTTAGTGTAAGTAAAGCATCCAAAGAACATAAATTATTTAATCCACTAAAAGAGAAGATTGTGACCTATAAAAACGATATTTTGATAAAAAGAATACTTAGGATTGGAATAGGTAGCATCTTATCCAAATCCTTTGTGACAATAATGTTGAATATGAGCAACTTAGAACATCTCATATGCCTAAAAGTTTTTTTAAAAAAAAAGTAACTTCAGTAGCCACTAAAACTTTACCAACATCCTATGCATTTAATAAGGAAGAAGCTCAATTTCTTTATCTTGTTATAAGAAGTCTTGCTTAAATAAAAGATTACGAGGTAACCATATTATTAGAAAATCCAATAGGTCATTTTGCTTTGTCTCCATATTGTGAATCTAAACTTTTGAAAGTGTCATCAAAGAAGAAAAATGACAAAAAGCAACAGATGAAGAGTCCATGTCATTGAAAGGAATGATACTTGAGAGATATCTAATCTACTTAATGAGAACAAAATCATTGGCGTAAAATGGGTCTTTAAAACAAATATGAAAAAATGGTGAAGTTGACAAATGCAAAGAACACTTGGTAACTAAAGGATACATGCAATAATATTAGGTTAACTATATAGAAGTTTTCTCTTCGATTGCAAGACATGACACAATTAGGTTGTTGGTTCTATTAGAAGTATAGAATTCTTGTCTGATTTTCCAACTTGATGTTAAAGTGACATTTCTACAAAAGCACTTGGAGGAACTGGTATTCGTTAAAGAACCAGTTGGTTATGTTAAAGTTGAAAGTGAGCATAAGGTTTATGGATTGAAGAAAGCACTTTATGAGAAAAATAAGTTATAGGCTTGGTATAGTTACAATGAGAATTACTCCTTAAGGTTGGTTTCACGAAATGTCTTTATAAGTATACACTGTTTGATAAGATTGAAGATAAAATGCTCATAGTCTACTTATATGTCGATGACCTTAAATTTACCAAAAAATGCATTACCATGTTTGAGTTAAGAAGTTTATAATGAGTTTGAAATCTCTGAATTTAGTATGATGCATTACTTTCTAGGCATATAAATAGTGAAATTAAAAAATAGGATCTTTCTCTCCTAAAAGAATTAAATAGGAGAAAATTTGGACAAGTTTTGATGAAGGATTGTAATCTAGCACTCCAGTTGAGTGTGGCTTGAAGCTATACAACGATCATGAAGGGAAGAAGGTTGATAGCATGTTTTTTAAGCAAATTGTGGGTACTTTTATGTATCTAATTACAATAAGACTAGACATAATGTATGTTGTAAGCTTGATCTGCAAGTATATAAAGAATCCTACAGAAATTCATTTGTTAGCATCTAAAAGAATCCTTCATTACTTGAAATGAACTAAAGGCTTTAGGTTATTTTGCAAGAAAGATGAAAAGTCTAGTTTGACGGATTTATTGACAATGATTATGCAAGCGATTAAGATGGTATAAGAAGCACTTCAAGTCATGTTTTTATAGATGGGATAGGTTATATTTTGTGATCATCTACAAAGCAACCAATTATAACTTTGTTAAGTATATGAATGAGTCTTACATTTTTATATTAATTTGATTTAAATATTTCAATTTAAATACACGGGTCTTATATTGTTAGGTCAGATTTATGTGACTTTGCGAGATTTATAAATATATGCCACATCATCGTTAACTTGTCATAAACTTAATGGCGTTATGCTTCTGTAATTTTTTGTGTTAATTTGAATTTGAATGTTACTCAAATGATACGATTTAATTTATATTCTCTTGGTTAAATTTCTAGTGACGTAAACTTTAAAGGTTAGATTAGATTAATACCCTTTTTATCAGCGCTAAAAGTAAAACCCTGGTTGACAAGCTTAGGACATTTCTCTGCCTCTCTCTTTACAACTCACATTGTCATTCTATTTTAGTTTAGGGCTCGAAGAAGGAAAAAAAGCATTCGTCAGATAGGATTGTAAGTGCTAAATAGTGAGGAAAAGAGGAGTGGATGATGGAGCTGCTCCGTTCTAGTCTCTCTCGGGTTCGGATCCCCGAACCCTCGAATCGCATCTACAAGCGAGAATGCTGTGTCTCTTTCGACACTCCGGTATTTACATTCTTTGGAATTTTCTACTTCTATTTTCTTTTTGGTTCCCAAGAAATTTCCTTCTTTGAGATTTTCTTGCAACTAATACAACTATTTTTTGCTGTTTCTTTGATGGGTTTGAATAATTGTGGATTCTGTTTATTAAATTTTAGAGGTCTGAAGGTGGCTTGTTCATCGACATGACCACCTTTCTTGCTTTTGGGAAGGATTATGTGGGCTGGAACTATGAAAAGACTGGAAACCCCGTGTATTTGCATATCAAACATACTAAAAAGCCACTTCCTGAAGATCGCCCTTCCAAGAAACCCACTATCTTGGCTATAGGTACGTGATTTCAAGTCAAGTTGCTGCCTTTTGAACTGATTTACGTAACCCGTATGATCTGTCAATATGTAGGTGTTGATGCAGGGTTTGAAAATGATGAACCTGGATATGATGAAACTCACAGTGTAGTCATTTTGCCTGACTATGTTAGTTTGCCATTTCCTTCAGTGGAGCTGCCTGAAAAGGTCCATATTGGTTGTGCTTTGCCGATGTTATGAATTTCCGTTATCTGAAATCAAGGCCTCAATGTGTTAACCACTTTTCTGAATGCTACAGGTAAGGTTGGCCGTCGATGCTATTTTAATGGCTGAGGGTGCAGAGCGAAAAGAGACACTTGCTACTTGGACAGCTGATAAGAAGCAAGTAAGTGCATATGCTATGAATTTACAACAGATTGACAATGGTGTTATTGTCCCCCCTTCTGGTTGGAAATGTGCAAAGTGCGAGAAAAAAGAGAATCTGTGGCTGAATCTTACCGATGGCACTATCCTTTGTGGGCGGAGAAATTGGGATGGAACTGGTGGTAACAACCATGCTGTTGAATACTACAAAGAAACAGGCTATCCCCTTTCAGTCAAGCTTGGGACAATTACAGCTGATTTGGAAGCAGCAGGTAACACCATGTTGTGTGTGAGGAAGCCATAATGTTCTTACCATATATCATGCAAGTTATATTTTCGATAATGATGGACGTAATGAAACAGTGCATTTCCTTGACTAGATCTATTTTGGTTGGACATAGAAATATTAAGGGTACCAATCAGTATTAGATAACAATAGTCATTGAATGTGGCATGGTTATGAAAAATAAAATTCAATAACGGTTCTCAATTGTGTATGATGTGTTCTTGTAGCAATTCCAACTATAGGGGACTGTTTTTAATACTCAGAGACATATATTAAACTCATAAGTTGAGATAGGATGCACACAACTTAAAAAATGATTTCTCTAAGATGGAGGAGATTGGCCAAAAAGTTTTAACTCTCCAACTTAACATGCTTTATATTTATGTGGCAAATTAAACTTGTCATTTGGAATAGCAGAGAAACTTTAGTCGTTAGAGTTTATTTTCACTTGTTGAGTGATTATTACATAATCTTTCAGTTGAGATCTGTTGGATGCATTTTCCTGGAACTCATGAACATGACGCATTGTGGCAGCTCAGATGTTTTCTCTTATCCAGAGGATGATAGTGTTCTGGACCCATTATTAGCCCAACATCTGGCTTTTTTTGGCATTGACTTTTCTTCACTGCAAAAGGTAAGTTTTGACATGGTCTGCAATATCAGAGGGGCCTATCTATTCATTTCAATTTTTGGTGCAGAAAATGTGAAATTTGATACTTGTTGCCAAATGATTGAACGTAGTTATTTATCTGGACTACACAAGGGAATTTAAATTGGATCATTTTATTTGTTTGAAGACATCCTTTGTTAGGAGGCTCTTAAAAAGTTGGTGAGAAAGGACTCATGATGCATATGTATATTTTCTGTTAATAACTTGGTGAAAGGTTAACCAAGGAAGTAGTTTATGTTGACAGTGAAGAGAGATTGAATACAGTGGTCATTAATTTGGTGTCCTAATGCAATTAATACTTGAAGAGATAGAAAGGGTAAGGGAAATCAATGATAATAAAATATAAAAGACATAGGACCATTTCTGTTTGTAGAGGACAGAGGTACTCTTTTTTAACAGGGCAACATTTAGGACCTGCTAGCTAATATCACTGTATGGTCATAGCTGTGAAGTTTTTCTTTTTCACTTTGGATATTTTAGTCAACAGTCCAGCTTCGATGTTTTTGATGTCTTTTATATCATATCTCCAGCTTGGTGAGTTTGTTGTGTTTGGTTTGCTGGAAGCATGAATTTTTATTAGGATAACTAGATAACATTATGACATCTTTTCTGATGTAATCTCGGTTACATTTCCCCTTGTACCTTGCTGGTCAATCATGATAAACAGATTTTGTTGGAAGCTAAGATTGTTCTGTTTGGTTTTAGACTGAAATGACTACTGCTGAAAGGGAACTTGACCAGAATACCAACTTTGATTGGAATCGAATTCAAGAAAGTGGGGAGGATGTTGAACCAATTTTTGGACCAGGATATACAGGGCTTGTGAATCTTGGAAACAGGTAATTTGTGTAGGAAAGTGCTTCCAGAAACATGACACTTTTGTTCTCTTCTTTCTAATATATCCTTCTTGCAGTTGCTACATGGCTGCAACTATTCAAGTTGTGTTCTCAACAAATTACTTCTGTTCAAGGTCAATGCTTATATTCTTCTTTGTCTCTGTGTATAAATGAGTTTGTGAATGTTAACATCAACTTAACTGTGTTTTGTTATTAACGCATGCATATTGGTTGTTTGATCCTCCTGTAAGCAGATACCATGCGACTCAAAGCTTAAAAATGGCTTTTGAGATGGCTCCAGCTGATCCAACTGTGGATTTAAATATGCAATTGTAAGTAACTTACATATTATGATCCAAACTGTTTGCCTTATCTGTTCCTATTAATTTCTCTCTTGCTCTTTCTTTGTTATTACAGTTACTTTTTTTTACCATCTCAAGTTTGTTTGTATTTCCTTTGTCTTTTTCAAGTATCTTGGTTGGTCATATATCACACCAACTATTTTACTGAACTTAATGAATGAGAACATTATCATATTGCTGATATACTTTGGTCCTCTCTTTGATGATTTGTCTTTATATGACAGAACAAAACTGGCGCATGGATTATTGTCCGGAAAATACTCAGTTCCTGCACAGGTGGCATGGCCAATGAAGCATTCTATCATCCTTTATGCTACTTGTTTCTTAATATTTTTTTAGTTTTTCATTTTTATATGCCATCCAGAAAGATGATAAGGTGAATGATGCAATGTGAAGAAATTTGACCCCTAACTGTAACCTTTGTGTCCAGCTGGAGTGGCTGGTGACTAAGTATTGTAGTCTAGGAAATTTTTTTTTAACAGCATCAGATTATCTGATACGCTTCTTTTAACAATATTTTTTACTTTTGTTTGCTTTTCGAAAACTTATGGATTTAGATATTAATTTCAGTGTATACCCAATGGAAATTTTAACTTATTTTGCAAGTTTAGACTTAATGAGATACAATGTGCTTGTCTTGTATACGGTTGATACTTAAGTCTCTCTCTCTCTTTTTTTTTTTCGTTCTACTCCTGTCAAACAACAGAAACAGGGAGGGATACCCCCACGCATGTTCAAGTCTATCATTGCTGCCAGTCACCCAGAGTTTTCATCAATGAGACAGCAGGTATGCTTATTATAGTACTCGATCAATTATTTCAATGGTAACTCTCCTTTTATAGACCTGAATTACTTGCATTTGATGAACATATGTTTAAGAGAAGAAGGAGCAGATATACCCATAATATTTAGCTATTTGAAAGTTGTTTGGCAAAAGGTGAGGGGAACAAATGTTGTTTCATTCATTTATTTTTCCTTTCTCATCTCTTATTTGCATCTTTTTTGTCTTTCAAACAAATTGGAGTGACACAGAGAACATGATGGTTTCATGGATGCCTTTGATATTGCAATTCCATAACCATGAAGAATAAACAGAGTTCCAAGTCTTTTTGAAAGGAACTTTGCGGATAAATTATGTTTTCTCTTTGTTTCTTATTGGTGACAAGTGATTTTAGCTTTCATCCTTCATTTTTTCTTTTTCTTTCTTGGGTGGGGAAGGTAGTTATTATACAAGTACAGCTTCTAGGAGAAATGAAGATTCTGCAGGAAGTGATATAGTTAGGATTTAGGAATATGAACAAGATACTTGTGGTTAGGGTTCACGATATTGGCTAGCCTGAAAGCTTGAAAGGCCTGATCCCCCATTGCCAGAATGTTTTTGTTTTGATATAACTGACCATAACGACGTTGTTTTGATCTGTAGGTTTCAAAATTTAAAGACCCGAAAATGACATCATATTGGTGCTTGGGCCGGACTCAGGCTGCTGGTAATTGGCATCAGCCCGGCCCAGCCCATTGCTTCCCTTCTTGTGGTTGAACCTGAAGAGGGTTTTGTCTGTAATTATTAACTTATGGTTGAGAAAGAGAGGAGTTCATTTCAAGTAGACAGATTTAAAATGATTCATCAAGATGCTGAAGATTATGTCCAGTCTCTATAGAAGGAGGATTTCTTCAGGAAACAATGCATTTTGGATGATGCATGTTGTTTTCCATAACTAATAGATATTATTGTTGGGGGCGGGAGGTTTGGTTAGGAAATGTAAAATGACTACGGCCAATCATAGTAATAACAATGTTGTCATATTTTATAATCAATTGTACAAACTAGGATTTGTTGGAGAAATATAATAACCCTTAACCGATGATGTTTTGATTGATATCCCACCTCCACTTTTATGTAGGATGCATTAGAGTTCTTCCTACATTTCCTTGACCAAGTTGAACGTGCTAATGGTGGGAGACCCGAGTTGGACCCTTCTAGGAGTTTTAAGTTTGGTATTGAAGATCGTATCTTGTGTTCATCTGGAAAGGTTGCTTATAATAGAAGACATGACTACATTCTTTCTCTGAATATTCCATTACACGAGGCCATCAATAAAGGTCTGGTTTCCTCGCTGTTTTTCCTATTTATTTTTAGTCATTGTTATTAGTGAAATAGGTCTGCCAACTTTCCACGTTTCTCTTTTGTGAATTCAGATGAACTAGAAGCTTTCCAGAAATTGAAAGCAGTAAAATTATCAGAAGGGAAGGATGCGTAAGTAGTAGTAGTTTGGTGTCAACTTTTGATATTTAAATATTTTGTCTTACCACACCAACTATGACAGGTCTGGTGATGTTATTGTACGACCAAGGGTTCCTTTAGAAGCATGTCTAGCTAACTTTTCAGCTCCAGAGGAGGTTCAGGATTTTTATAGCACGGCATTGAAGGCTAAGACCACAGCACTAAAGTAAGATTCGTAGTATTATCAGATTCATAAAAAAGTAGCAAAGGGTAGGCTAATGACACTTTAGTAGCAAACTGGTGGAAATATTGTTCATTCCACAAATTTTTACTGTGCTGCAGGACTGCTGGGCTGACTTCATTTCCAGATTTTCTTGTGTTGCATATGCGGAAATTTGTTATGGAAGAAGGCTGGGTGCCAAAAAAGCTCGGTAAAGTCTCTCTTGGCTTCATTACTTGCTTGCATTTGTTTCTCTTAAATCATAGCCATACCAAAATGTTACTTTTGCTAATCGAGTGTCACATGCAGATGTCTATATTGATGTTCCTGATATAATAGATATTAGCCACATGCGAAGCAAGGGCCTTCAGCCTAGGGAGGAGCTGCTACTTGATGATGGTAGGTGACATACTTTCTGGAGATTTTGAATTCAGTGCTATTTTTATTTTGTTGAAGGTGCACAGAAGATTTGCATTCATAGCTTAATTTCATGTAGTCTCTTATGGTTTGGCCTTATGGTGTAGAATTAAGAGAAAGTCACTACAGGGAATTAGTGAACCTTTTTTAACCCTCCTCTCCCGTTGAGCCACTAAGCTTAATGGTTATTTGTTACTTCATCATATGTATTACTGAAAATAATTGGTAGTGATGCATCATTACCTGTAGGATTGTCCTGGAACTGTTATCAATATTTCCTTGCATCTCAACCTTTTAATCTTTTTATTCACATTTACTTTACGTATGGGGTGGAAAGGGTGAAGGGGATGACATGTCCTAGTTATTACAGGATGCTGCTTTGAAGGAAGTTGGCAGTGTTACAGATGTAGGATGAATGGCAGATATGTCAGCTAGTTAATAACTCACGTAAATTGAAAGCTCTGGGTACTCAATTTTTATTATGTTTGCTGCACTTGAAAATGTCTGAATTTCAGCTGGTTAGGTTTCCTAGAATTTCAATTCATGATTGCTGGATTTTTAGTAGAGAAAACTAAACAATGATAGTTTTAGGAATTACTCCTAGGATTAAGAAACTAAGAACCACTACTTGGGTCTAAGACTCACTTTTAGAAGAAATCATCACATCTTCTAATTTGATAATTCAAAATTTACAGAGAAAAGATCAGTCTTATTTTCATTTAAAGTTTGAATACATATTCTAAAAATTTTCTCAGAACCCTAATTCTTGTTTCATTTTTGAACTTCAAGTCATTCTGCATCAAGTTACCATGCGTTCGTTTTGCTTTATCCCTGTTCTTATACGATTTAAAATTTTTCTTATATCATTAAAATTTGACTCCATATATTTGATCTGCCTTGTTCTTGTCGAGTTTTCTTTTTTGCTCAACTTTTGTATGCTAGGACTTTGAGAAATTTTCCCCGTCTTTATGTGTGTTTTAAGGAGCACATTCTCTTATTTCTGTTGGCTTTTGATTGCATTGCCAGAAATATTAAGGGGTGAAGTATCCTATCCTTAGATCCTTGGTGTTATATGAATTTAACTATCAGCAGTTTATCCTTGGCGTTATATGAATTTAACTCTCACTTGTTGTTTCTGAACCTTTTGATATTGTTTTGACCTTGTAGTGTTTTAAGACGGTGTGCATGATGTATTAGAACTTCAATGCTAGGATGTAAATTTCTTGCGGGTTGATGGTAGATCTATTCTTTTATTTCCTTTTCTGTTTGGCTGAGCTGATAATGTCATTTGATGCTATAATTATAATTCACAGTCCCTGGCAAAGAGGTGGAAGTTGTGGCCAGTGAAGATATTGTTTCTCAGCTTGTCTCAATGGGCTTCAATCATCTCCACTGTCAGAAAGCTGCGATTAACACCTCAAATGTTGGGGTAGAAGAGGCAATGAATTGGTTGCTTTCTCACATGGACGACCCAGGTATCTAAGTTACTTTTTTATCTTGAGAAAGATCAATTTTCAGAGAAGCAAACAGTTCTTTTGAAACAGGCTCTTCTTGAGTGGTGAAAATTGTGTCAAGTATTTTACTGTTACATTTCTTAATGTTAGATGCTTTTATTCTTTCAGATATTGATATTCCTATTTCCCAAGGGCTGCATGGAGTTGAAATCGACCAGTCAAAAGTTGATAAATTAATCTCATTTGGTTTTCAAGAAGCAGTTGCTCGAAAGGCGCTCAAGTCTTCAGTAATCTTCCCTTTCTTTCAGTTACTTTTGGGAGGAAAAGCGGGTTAATTAACAATTTTACAGGCACAAATTCTTTATTATCAATTACTATTTTGTGTGCATTTTGCAGGGTGGTGATATTGAGAAAGCAACAGATTGGATATTCAGCAATCCTGATGCTTCTCTTTCATCTGATATGGATGCCACCTCATCAATCACCGCACCTGCTTCAAATGATGCAGGATTGCCGGATGGAGGAGGCAGTTAGTTTCTTCACCTTGTTCTTGTTCATTGGCTCTCAACATTTTTATATATCCACAGAATATTCAATTGTTACATGACCATAACTCTTAAAATTAAGTAGCTTAATTTGCTCTTCTCTTGATTGTATAGGTAGGAGCTTAAGCCTTCTATCTTTCTGCTTTTTCTGCATGGATTTCTTAATGCTTTAGTATATGTGTTAATAAAATTTAAAAATGATTCTGTTTTAACTCTGAAGTCCTGTTGACTGCTGAATACATTGTTTTGGTAGAAAATGATATCACAATTTTAGTCACAGTGGTGGTGTTTTTGCTGCAATTAAGCTTGAAATTGTTAACAGTTTATTTTGTTCCCTGTGACTGCTGAATAGATTGTTGTAGTAGAAAAAGGAATCACAACTTTAATCATAGTGGAGATGTTTTTGTTGCAAATCAGTTTGAAAATGTTGAAAATTTGCTTTTTCCCCTTGATTGAACATCGGTTGTAATTTCTAGTTTGAAAATGTTGAAAATTTGCTTTTTCCCCTTGATTGAACATCGGTTGTAATTTCTTTCACTTTAAAACTGATATACTTCATCTTGCATGTACTGTTAATGTGAAGAAGGTGGATAATATTGCTGCTTGCAACTCAAAGTATGTTCAACCAAAATTCTTGTTTTTGTGCCCTTATGCAGGATACAGGCTTTTTGGTATAGTGAGCCACATGGGAACATCTACCCAATGCGGCCATTACGTTGCACACATCTTCAAAGATGGTAGATGGGTGATTTTTAACGACAACAAGGTTGGGGCTTCCAAAAACCCTCCAAAAGACATGGGCTACCTGTACTTCTTTGAGAGGCTTAACAGCTGAATTAGCTAAGGGATATACTTGAACAACTGAGGATTCAATTTTTCTGTCCTGAAAATACATGGCAGTCGGCGAATTCATTTGAGTTCATTTCATCAGGCGTGCGGCCTGAGACGGTCGACATGTAATCTGTTGCTGTTGGCCTGCAATGCTTTTGGTTCCAGCAGCCTTGTTCATTGTCTGCCTGGAGCCCAGCGCAGGGCCATTATCATATTATACCTTGAAACTTTTGTCTGGGCATATTGAAACACCCTTTTCAGACAAGCAAATAGGACAAATGATCTGTATCAGGATAATGTCTTGTTTCTGATTTTGACAATGAAATCGTGCTTTTCCCTTCATGAAAAATATTTCAGCGGCAGCATCTTTTTCAGTTTTCCATACTCATCAGCTCATTCTGCATAGATTTTAATTGTCATGAGCACCAGGAAAGGATTCTGTTGGTCCATGAGATTAAAAGGGCCTTGAGGGTTCCAGCAGAGCAAAAGGATGGTCACTGAAAACATTGTATTTTACATCAATGAAACACATCTTTGCAACCGAAGCCAGACTTGCAAGTTGCAACTATCATTTTGATTTCCGTTTACTACGATAGTAAGTAGCTTCATTTTCATTAGCTCACCTAAAATTTTCTCACCCTTTTAAAACCCCTTGGAACATTTAGTTACTTTTGAATATACCAGGAGTATAATTTTTCTTCCAATAGTACAACAATCATTTGACCATGAAGTTTGTACATAATTCTCAAATATAAGTGTTTATTGAAGTTTGTATCTAAAACATAGAAACCAGATTCTCTTCTACACATAACGGATCTTTCTTTATAGAGCTGAATTGATGTTCTACATTTTTGTGTATTAAAGCTAAAATATCAAACTTTTTTGAATTCATTAGAATTTTTTGTCCTTTCAAGCAATAAACTTGATAGATGGTAGTGTTGAGACAATACGCACATAAAGACAATCAGACTACTCCAACATAATCACTGTTATAATTTTCAGTTTTCTTTGTATTGTGTACTCATCTTTATTTCAAGTTTACTTGATAGATGGTAGTGTTGAGACAGTACGCACATAAAGACAATCAGACTACTCCAACATAATCACTGTTATAATTTTCAGTTTTCTTTGTATTGTGTACTCATCTTTATTTCAAGTTTTCTTTATAGCTTGTACTTTTTCTTTGCCTAAATCAAATTGTCTCTTTAATTCAAACCTTATTTTGACACTCTTTTGCATTTTGCTAGCTTAGAGTTTCATTTTCTAAGTTTTTTGGAACCCACTCATATCGTTGATAAGAAGTTAGGTGCAAGTTCTAAGAGAATTTCTTCTTGGGTGCCCAAATTTGAGTTTGGTCATAAAAAGAAACCACTAATTTGGCATGCCTAGTAAGACATGATTCTGCATATGAGGAATGAGAAAGAAATCGTTATACTTCCAACCTTGGAGGAAGAAGTCCTTACCACAATAGAAAATAAATGTTTTATATCCCAAATGATTGAGAATCTTGAGTAGGCAACATCGTCTTTGTAGACTGTCCAGCCCTATTTTGAGATCTTGGATAATATGGTGGAAAAGATCACAATAGGTAGACATCACCTCTAAAAGATAAAGATTGTGTGAGAGGATCATCTGAAAATAGTAGAGATCTTTGTAGATAAGGATGTATCATTCTTAGATATATCTAATTTTTTATTTTGTTAGCTAGGATGTAGATAAATCATATCAGATAGAGTCTTATTTGGATGAAGATGTCATCTTATTGAACAATGTGAAGTGATCTAATTAGGATAAGATGTGATCTAACTAGTTGAGTTCGGTTAGGATTTTGAAGCTATCAAGCCAGAGGTGCCTATAAATAGTTTAGTCTTGGTTTAGGTGAACATGAGATAGAGTGTGCGTTCACAATGACTAAAAGTGAGGAAAAATAGTGAGATGGCAATGAGGGTTAGATTCTCATCCTTGTTTGGTTGTTTTTGGGATTGGTTTAATGGTTTGTTAAATGTGATATCAACTTTGACTCTAATCTTGAAATACTGTGAGACAACTTGTTGCTGTGAGGGGTGAGAGATCGACTTTTTTTCTCTCTAAATCCTTATTGAGTTTAGTTGATTTATTTGTTAGTTTGTCTTATAGTTTTTTCCTTCTACATTTGAGGGTTTTCCACATTAAATTTTAGTGTTTGTTTCATCGTTTAGTTTCTTCTCATATTTTTCTATTGCTGCAAATTAAAGAGTCATTTCTTGTCGTTAATATTTCGTTGATCTTTTAGAGAGTTGTGTATTTGTCTTCCAACAAGTAGTATCAGATTCATTCTAATGGAAGGTAAAAGTAGCTCTATAATCAAGTTAACGTTATAAAGCTACTCGATTTGGAGGCCCATGATGGAGGACCTTTTGTATTCGGGGATCTCTTTGATCCTATTGATGTAGATAGAGGTGTGAAGGATGATCAAAACCTAACAAGAAGTCGAGCAAAAAATGAGAAAAGATGAAGCATAAATTTTGGGCATTATCATACAATGGATTGATATCAACATATTCAGCCATGTGTCTCAAGAAATAGATCCTTTTGAGTTATAGAAGAAGCTAGAAAGTCTATATGAAAGGAAGACTGCTCATAATAAGGACTCTTTGATTAAGAGGCTTGTGAATTTGAAGTTGAAGGCTAAGAAATCAATTTCAGAGCATCTAAGTGATTTTCAGGACATAATCAATAAGCTTACAATTATGAAGATCATTTTTAATGATAAGTTACAAGCTTTTTCCTATTGAGTTTATTACCGGATAGCTGGGAAATGCCATCAGTAATGATTAGCAACTTAGCTCCTGAAGGTATATTTTCTTTGGATGTAATCAAATAAAGTATGTTTAATGAAGAAATAAAAAAAAGGAGATTGAAGCTGACAACGTGTAGGCTTTCGTGATAAAAAGTAAGATAAGGAACAAGAGTAGGGGTCCCAATGGTTATAGCAAGCCTAAAAACAATTTGAAGTTCAAAGGTGACAAAGATGTAAAGATGTGCCACTATTTCAACAAGCTAGGACATATTAAGGGGTTCTGCTATAAGTGGAAGAGGGGTTAACAAAAGGATGCTCATAAGGATGACGATAATGATAAGATTACAGTTGCAACTGCTTTAAGTATGGATGATAAGGTATTGCTAATTTGTCAACTAGTGAATGCTTTCATGTCAACAATGTTGGTTCAAAATGGTTGATCGACACATGAGTATCTTATCATTGTGTTCTGAAGAATGAATACTTCTCAAGCTACAAAATTAGTGATTTTGGGAGTGTCAGGATGAGAAACCAAAGTTTTGCTAAGAAAATCGATATGGGTGATATCCAAGTTCAGACAAGCATCAAATGCTTATTGACCTTGAAAGATGTACGACACATTACCGATCTAAAATTGAATATGTTATCAACAAATGCGTAAAATTAAGAAGGTTTTCATTGTACTTTTAGGGATAGGAAGTGGAAACTATCCAAAGGCGCAATGATAACAACCCAAGGAGAGTTATGTTGCTTACTGTATAAGACACACTTAAAGGTATATGGTGGTAGAGAACTATACACAGTCAAAGAGGAAACTTCACTAAATATGTGGAATCGACGATTGGGACACATCAATGAGAAATGATTAAAGTTGTTGGCTGGTAAATCCTTTATCCAAGTTAAGAACTCTCAACTATATAATCCTTGCAATCATTGTTTAACTAGAAAGCAACATAAAGTCTCTTTCATAAGAAAATCTGCAAGGAAGTTAGGGTTGTTAGAGTTGGTGCATTCAAATGTATATAACTCTATTGAGGATAATGAGTAGGGGGACAATGAGATACAATAGCTAATGAAACACAGATTTGAAAGTCAACAAGGGAGAAAAGGCCTTTTAGAAGGTATCTAAGTTATGAGTACTTGTTACTTACTATTGAGAGGGAGCTTGAGGATGTGCAAGAGGTTGCATTTTGTGAAGACGTCTGATATTATTGGTTGAGGTCTATGATAGAAGAGTAATTAATGTTGAAGAAAGTTCATACAGATTTGAATGGTGCTGATATGCTAATTAAAGTAGTTCCTCGAAATAAACATGAGCTTTATTGTAAACTTGTTGGGATGAATCTTAAATAAATGATAGAGAATAACATGTGTTCACCATATCTGGGGTGGATGGGCAGATTGTTGAGTGTCCAACCCTATTTTGAGTTCTTGGATGATGTGGTGGATAAGATCACAATAGATAGACATCAACTTTAAAAGATAAAAAATTATATAGGAGAATCATTTGAAGATAGTGGAGTTCTTCATGAATATGGATGTATCATTCTTCGATAGATATAATCTCTTATTTTGTTAGCTAAGATGTAGATAAATCCTATCAGATAGAGTCCTATTTAGATGAGGATGTCATCTTGTTGGATAATGTGATGTAATCTGATTAGGATAAGATGTAATATAGCTAGTTGAGTTCAGTTAGGATTTTGAAGCTATCAAGCCAGAGGTGCCTATAAATAGTTGAGTCTTGCTCCAGGTCAACATGAGATAGAAAGTGCAGTTATAACATCCAAAAGTGAGAAAAAACAATGAGAAGACAAGGAGGATTAGATTCTCATCCTTGTTTGATTGTTTTTAGGATTGGTTTAAGAGTTTGTTAATTGTAATATCAACTTTGGTTTCAATCTTGAAACTTTGTGAGACAACTTGTTATTGTGAGGGGTGAGCAATCAACTTTTTATGTAAATCCTTATTGAGTTTAGTGGATTTATTTATCGATTTGTTCAGTGGTTTTTTTCCCTCTACATTGGAGGTCTTTACGTTGATCATTTAGAGAGTTGTGCATTTGTTTCCCAACAAACTTTAACTAACTCTCCAACTGGAAAAAGTCCAAAATTCTTGCAACCATCAACATGAAATGAGGTTGTTTGTATAAATGAAATTCTATAATTTAAGTCCAACTCAGCTTCTACAATTAAGGTAATCAAAATAATCATAAAGAAGGTGAATAAACTTTCTTCCACTTTGGTATGAACCACTAGGAAGAATTCTCCTTCTTTAGCAAAGCAAATCTGCGTAGCTTGGAGGGCATCTTGTGTCAAATGCGATAAAAATTAGTGAATACAATCAACTCCCAATTACTTTATCTGTGATGAAAAATATGTTTTTCCTCATAAAAGAGAAGATGTTCCTATGACACATCTATCGTTAATTGTGAAAATAGCCAACAGTTAGTTTGGCTCTAAACTCTTAGTAGATAAGGATTTGGTGTGGAAGCTAAAGCTAATAAACCACAATATGATTTAGAGGGTAATATTGTGGCTGTAAATAGTAATCATGTTATTGCTTTTCTGTAAATGGGATTGTAAGTTAATATGAAAGATGTTAGAGAAGTCGTTCAAGAATTGTAGTCCTAGTTTAATAAGGCTTGTTGTTTGGAATTATATAAGACCCTAAGAATACCTATCCATGTGGCTATAGAATTATTGAATCTAATTTGTTTTTGAGTGAAGATGGCCAATCAACCATTTAGCATATTGTTAGATTCACCATTCAGTGTGGAGAATTAACCAATTGTGAAAATTTTAATAACCTTAAGTGTAGGTCGTTCCCAAATTCATTAATAAGCACAACCTTCTCCTAGTATGCTTTGTTGCCTAAAATTATGTCCTTTTGTAGGATAAAATAGAGAGATTGTTTCATCCTTAATTTTTCTTGACTGAATCCGAAGTTAGTATAGTAGAATTGTCGAAAGTTACTTAGAAAAGTTGTGAGAATGTTGACATCTTCATCACCCAATTCAAGAAGATGAGAAGTAAATATTGGATTGCACTCTAAGATATTAAATATATGAAGTCAAAACATTCAGAATTTCTTACTTTTCGCTGAGGATTGGATCCAGTAACTAGGGGTCTATGGCTGACTGATATTGCACACCATCATTTAGCTATTGCAATTCTTTTCTTGATAGCAGGTCACATGTATACGACTAACTAGGGCATTGGTCATGGTATAAAAGATATTTTAGATGCTCATAAGGGCCCATTTACAGGCCAGGGTCATAAAGGCCTATATGAGATCCTAACAACGTTATGACATGCTTAATTATCTCTTAAGCTAGCAATGTTAGGCTCTTTAACCATTGTTGTAGCTCACCATATGTATTCCATGCCCCCTTATCCATATCTAGCTATTGATTATGGTATACAACTGTCATTGTTCACACATCATATATGGATTGGTGGATTTCTCATAGTTGGTGTTGCTGCGCATGAAGCCATTTTTATGGTAAGAGACTATGATCCAACTACTCAATACAACGATCTATTAGATTGTGTTCTTAGGCATCGTGATGCAATCATATCACATCTTAACTGGGTATGTATATTTTTAGGCTTTCATAGTTTTGGTTTGTATATTCATAATGATACCATGAGCACTTTAGGACACCCTCAAGATATGTTTTTAGATACTGCTGTACAATTACAACCCATTTTAGCTCAAAGGGTTCTCAATATTAAATTGCAGAAAATTTCCAAGGTATAAAATTTCATGATTTCTATTAATTGACAATAACGTTGTTCAAATATGAAGAACTTTTTAAGAAAGAAGGACATTAGAAAAAGAATTCAATAGGTACTTATGTTATAAAGACAAATTCATGTGATTTAAAAGTGGTTAAAGTTAATATCCTTAGAGCCTGCGTTTGCCCTTCTTCAAAACGTAAATCTCTTGAAGTTAAAAAGAAAATGTGGGCTTCGAGCAGTCAAAATTAGTAAACCTTTAACACTTCCAAAACATAGGAAATATTTGATTTCTTATTGTAAGAAAAATTCATTACCTTATTGTCAAAGCATAAAATTTTCGCAAATAAAGAAATTAGAGGGAGAGATTACTGCAAATACTAAAATACATTGAGTTACTTAACAAATTCATGTTGGGGGTTTAAGACTGTTATCCAATATTTAATTAACAAAAGAATTTTGTTGTTCGCTAAAATTACCAAGCCATATTGATAAATAAAGATCCATTTCTACCGGTTGCGATTGTTAATGCAACAAAGTTTGATTTATAATTGCTATTAGATGTCAAGAGCAACCTAATGAATAGACTTTCACAAAAAGAAGCTACAGTAGCTACATAAGTTAAAGTCTGAATGCAAAAGACCATGGATAAGTCTGAAGAGTTAAAAGGGTGTGAAAATGTTGAGCTGATCTTTGAGAAGGAAGAATTTTTGGTTCAGGATTCAAGAAGTCCAAATAGTTGATACACAATTAATATGGTGTTTTGAAAACAATACTGCATGGAGGTAGTTAGTCTAAACGTGGCCAAAATAGAATATAGGTTAAAAGTGAGCAGTTACAAAAAAAAGGTTTCAGGCTGTTAAAGTTGGGAAAATAGTGCATAGGTAGTTAGGTAGAATATGGGAAATGAGTTAGAAGTTAAGCAGTACAACTAATCTATTCGAGGAAGTTGAAGTTGAGAAGATTATATATATTTACCAGTAGATAATCTTTAGACGCACATAATACACACGAAAAGACAGTTAGACTACTCTAATAAAAACACTTTTTAATTATTTCCCAATTTTCTTTGCATTGTGTACTCATCTTTATTTCAAAATTTTCTTTATAGCTTAAACTTTTCCTTTACCTAAATCAAATTGTCTCGTTAGTTTAAACCTGATTTTAACATTTTGGTAGCTTGAGATTTCATTTTCTAAGTTTTTGGAACCACACCTATAGTGTCGTTAAGAATTCACACGTAAATTATGGGAGAAATTTTCCCTAACGTGCCTAAATTCTGGGTTGATCATAAAACGTAACTAACAACATATCATGTTTCTAGCAATTTCGTATCATTTTCTTTTCTTTACCTCTATATGAAAAAGGGAAATCAAGAAAAACAATAACATTTTATTTGGTAACTAGTAATAAAGAAGTGAAAATGGAATTGCAGTATTTGATTCCTTAATTTTTTGCTGTTTAAGAAATGATAAAATTGAAATAGTCATGTATTTTTATTCTTAAGAGGATTGTGACTATAATATAATCAAATATTAAAAACGCAATTGAACAGTCAGTAAGATGTTATCAAAATATTATTATCAAATTTACATATTATAGTCTTTTATATTATATTTAATTTTATTAATACTATATTAAATAAAGTAAAAGTTTTTAGTTCTTTAATTTTATTCTTCTTGTAAAAATAATTCAAAATTTTATGAAAATTAATAATTTATTAAATCATTCAAAATAAATTTGATTAATTATTCACCAAAATAAAAATATTTGGATTAATTATTTACATAAAAATAATATAATGACTAAATATAACCAGAATATTTTCCGTTATCATTCCTAATACTTAACACGAAATACTAACATAATTATTAACATGTTTAATCTATTAAATACTAAATATAATAAAAAATGTCATTCTTGTTCTCATTTTCGTTTTCTACACTCATTCTTATTTTATTTATTACTGGTCACTAAATGAGGTCTAAAAAACTTAAAAGTAATTAAGACGAATTTTATACTCAGTTAGTACCAACCTTTTTTTAATTTTTTTATATTAGTATCAAAATTTAACTTTTAAAATTAAAGTTTAATATTTTTTTAAAAATAACTTAACATTACAAAGTATTAATTTTAATGAAAAAATATGACTTGACAAAAGAAGAAAATAATTGGTTTCCGTTTTTTAACCTTATACATTGTATTAATAGAAAATACAATTTGCATTGCGAAGTTATATTTTTTTAAGATTTTAGAATTTAATTAGAAATAAAAAGATTCTATAACAATATTAAAATATTTAAAATTTTAAAATAAAATTTAAATTTTCTTTTTTGATTTAATTCTTTTTAAAAATTATAATTATATTTTTAAAATTTACGTAAAGGCCTTTTATGACTTTAACATACTAAAAATTATTAAAAAAATTTTATTGAAATTTATCAAGTTATGATAACTCCCTACTTTATAGTTGACAATTAAATAATATTAATATGTATGATTTTTGATTTGATATCAAGATCAAATTTTGATACAAATTGTCTTAAAATATTTTATAATAATTAAATACCTGACATCAAATCATTCATACCAAACATTATGCTCCAACCCTGCTTTGAGAGTTGAAATAGGAAATTTAACTCTCTCTTTTATAGTATCAAATTTTCTGTTTCAATTATGATATTTTTATTATATTTTATTATATTTTATTTATATATTTACACAAACTATACGTAAATATATAAATGAGTTTTAATAGAATAAAGTTAGAATCACGTAACTAAAAGTTTAAAACAGAAAATCTAATGTTATTCGGAAATTTTATATTGAATAAATCATCGGAGTAGAGTAGAAACTCTTTGTCATGACATGAAGGATATGACTTGTAACGAACAATATTCAAGAGAAAAACAAGGAATGCATGGCGTGCCATTCGGTATTCATACGACAGCGACATGATTTTAGAATTCCAGAAGCACAAATCCTTTTGTTTTGTTTCCTCAGGCTAATATTTTCTCTTTTATTTTTTTTTCCAATTGAAAATTTTAAAGCACAGAACTTGAACGGTATTGGAGTGGTAATTGTTTAAAGTAGAACAATGCTTTTCAGATTTGAAGCAATCGAAATCAAATGTACGTAACAACACTTTTGCGGTCAAAGTATCTTGGTTGCTTTTCTAAATGGTAAATATTGTTTTCATCAACATTGTTTCCCAAGCGACACAAATAAATGATTAACACATAACACTTGTTGGATGTTTCACCTTTAAGTTAAAAATAATTTCCAAATTGGAAGAAATGGGAGTTGATACAACCAAAGGTATCTCTCCTCGTCCGTATAAAATTCAACATAAGTTATATTACATACTATGCAATAGATGAAAGTAAACTTGAAAATTAATTGTAAAATTTGGTAAACTATAATTAAATATGAAACCTGACATCAAAAACGGCTACTACTTAAGTAATTTTCATCAAACTCGAGAAAATAAAATTACTTTGCAAATACGCCAATACTTTACTACTTCACTATTCTTGCTTGTATATAAATTGTATCTCTATCGTCGGCCCTGCCTGACACGTTTGATCTGAGAATAGCAAAGTCCTATATGGATGCCAAATTTGATACACCTGCAAAACCCTAATGTCATAGAATATATTATATGGTGTATCTGTATGATGAAGCCTACAAAGAGCGGTATCTAACGCGTATTGGAAAACCACTCCAAAAGACGCAACTCCATAAATAAACTCAATCCAAAGCCATAAAGTTTCAGACACAACACCAACACATGCCCTTATAATTTTTCATGTTTTCTCACATTCTCATTCATTTTCTCTCCCAGAAAACCACCCCCTTAAGTCCCCGCCTATTCACTTGGCTTCAACCGCCACATACGTCCTGCCATAGTACCTTTCTGTTTCATATATAGGCTATACATATATACAAACGTCTCCATGCACTTGGACAAGACCAACAACTGTTGTTCTATGAACAAGGAAGGAACTGGCAGCAAGAAGAACCTTTACATGTTCTTTGCGTGTTGTAGTAGACCGGTGGGTGTGGCAACTGAGAAATGTGGCGGGGATGTACCTGTAAAAAAGTCTGGTTTGAAGAATGCTAAGATTGAAGGTAAAGGTGAAGGGCTTATTCCTAGTTTGTTTCACGACTTACCGAATAAAGAGTCGACCTTCAGACAGAAGAAGAGAAATCAACGGAGTTTCAAAGGTGCTCTGAAGGCTGTCCTGTTCGAGACATCATTGGTTAGTACGTGCACGGCTTCTTTCTAACTTTGCTTTGACTTTGTCTTGATTAATACGCGCTGTGTTTTTCTTCATCAAAATGGTCAATCAATTTCCATATATATTACAAGGATTTTTAAAGATATCTTTTTCTCAGGGTAAACTTGTTTTTCAGATATCTGATTAGGATAACTAATTATTCCTCTGTTTTTGATGGTTAGTATCGAACTTGTACTTCCCCTATGGTTTTTGTGTATTGATGATAATTATCCAGTGATAATTACTGGTCCTTCTCTTTCTTCTTCTTTTGATAATTTAGTATGGGATATGTACTTCTCCTATGGTTTTGTATATTGATGATGATTATCTCTGAATCTAGGTCATTAATCCTTCCTCTTCTTCTTCTTCGCTAATTTTGGTTCGCTTTTCCTCCTCCTGTTCAATGGAATGGAAGTGCTGTTGCTTCTTTCTCAATTTACTACGCATGCATGGGAATGGATGAACTTCCTTTTAGTATGTTTTTCCATGGCGTACTGATTTGCTGTGTACTTTCCGTCTATTGCAGGCCAAGCAGATTAAGAGAACAAAAGTCTTAAAAAAATTGTTCCTATCGAAACGAGTTGCAAAAAGCAATTCAAACCAAGTTGTGGCAAAGAATCCCACAAACGTAATCCTCCCGGAAGTTTCCAAGAAATTTGATGGAACTAACACTAGCAAGTCTTCTACAGCGACTTCACCTTCCTCTTCACATTCGAAGAAAAATCCATTGAATCTGGCTTTATCAAAGCCAAAACAGGATAAAAAATTTCAAGATAAGAGAGAAGGTAGTAAAAGTTCTAATGTTGGTATATACTTGGTTATTGTATGTCTCTTGGCACTAGCATTCTGTGGCAAGGCATCTGCTACATTACTCACAGCAGGATGGCTGTACTATGTGCCTGGGTTGGTTAATAAGATAAGAGATCGTTGAAATGAAGATCATCACGGAAGGACTACTAGAAAGGGAATATGATGAACAAATGATTTTTAAGTGTATATACTTGCCGACTATACAGCCACTCAGGTTTTGCAGAAAAGCAGGCTGCGCTTGTCTTTTATTAAACTGTAACAAATATTAAGTTTCTCCAATTTTTGTTAATTGATTTTTTTTTCAAAAATTAATTATAAGTAAATCATATTAAACAATAAAAATTAAAATTTTATATTACAAACAGAATAATATAATTGATTCCATAATTCTTGAATGTCAATTTTAATATATTTGAAATATGTACTTATTATTTTCATAAAACACTTAACTAGTTCAAAAGTTTAGATTAATAATTTTAAGGATCCTTAAATCAATTTAATAAAATGATATATCATATCTAACAAAATTTGAAGAACATAGAAAAAATAGAGGTCGAATAAATATATGTTATTGAGCGAGTAGGTTATATTGTATATGATCAATAAAGATATTATTTATTCTAATTTTTTTTTTAAAAAAGTATGTCTAATAATATTTTGTTAATAACAACTGCTAAAAGTTTAAGGTTACGCAAGTTTATTAATATAATGGAATAAAATATAATATTAATTCATCATTTAATTTATATGAAATGAGATAACATTAAATTTTTTTATATTATATCTCATTTTAAAATAAAAAACTTTACACTATCCTTTCCGAATAACTAACTTCCTAATATTACGTATATTTATTTTTATCTAACTCCATTATTAATTATTTCGTTCCATTAAATATTTTACTTCAAAAAACCCCCACCTTAGAGAACCGTGAAAGTGGATTTCCATCTTCGCGCTATGCAAGAGTAATCAACCAGTGTATCGATGGTGGCCAAGTTGTTTCTCCGACCCATCTCTCTCCCTTTCACTAGCTTCTGTCCAACCCTCTTAGTTTCTCTTGAACCCTCTCGTTCTGACCTTACTTTTGTTTCTCAGTTATGCATAGCTGCTCATGCGTTTACTTGTCAAACTTTCCCTTATGGTCCCTCTCTTTGGAAGGGCAAAATACCGTCTCAATACCCATATGATTTTGAGAAAAAAGCTGATCGAAAACCGCTGGATCAATGCAAGGAAGATGGGGCTGAAGATGATAAAGCAATTGCCGAGGAGGAATTTACTCGGGAGTTTGACATTGCTGCTCTTCGAGTTCCTGCGAAGGATTGCTTTGCTTTAGAGAATAGGCTTCGTGGGCATTTATTGAATTGGCCTAGGATTCGTAATATTGCTAGAGTTCCTGGGGATGAAGTTGGAGAAGAGTTTGTTTCTTTACTTGGAGACTCGAGGAAAATAGAAGATGAGGAAGCGGAGCATGGAGACCTTGTTGTGCTGGACCCGAGGACTTATGGCAAAGAAGAGGGAGATGGTGAAAGTTTAAGCCTTGTTTTATATAGGGAAAAATTGGCAAAGGAGTTTAATTCAAAAGGATATGTTAAATTCAGAAGCTTGGCTAAGATTTCGCGGCCGAAAAGGAAAAGGAAGAGGAAGGAGGAGAATGGAGATGGGGTTCGTGAGGGGATTGACAGGAATCGAAAGAACGAGTTTGCCGTGGTGGAGGTTGTTGAGGAAGAGGAGGAAGGAGAGAATTGGAAGGGTTTGTTGGGGGATGAGTTTAAGGGGAGCTGGAAATGGAAGGGGTCTACAAGATTGTTGCTTTTGGATGAAAGGTATGCAGACAAAAGAATGGAGGAGTTGCCTCGGGCTATCAAGGTGGCTAATCTGATATCTCTGTGAGTCCTTGACTGTGCTATTCATGTGTATATATTTGCTTGTCATTATTGATAATATGTTTAGTCACCAATTTGAAGTAAAGTTGCAAAAGGGTTTATTTGATGCTTTATGAGTTGATTTCTTTATTGTTAACTTGAATTTGAACGCTTTTTCCTGTATACATTGTTTGTTTTTCTGAGATGTCGTACAATGACAATTGTTATAGTTGCCTTTTTTAGATATTCTTCGGAAAGCTTAAAATAAAAGATTAAGATTATTCATGTATATTTTGTGCCTCTTTTGCCTTGATATTAGATTAAAGGTAAGTGTTGCTGCGGAGTGATTTCAAGAAAAATGTATTTTGCTAGATCAAGGGATGGAGGCCATAGATGCTCATCTCTTTTATCGGTTTGGGCAAGAATGAAGTTTGGCACTGAATATGGAGAACTCTGAAGCTTCTTGTTCCTAGCTTGAATGAAATGCCCCATGAAAATGATAAAAATGGTGTCTTAGATGGCAGGGAATGACTGTTCTACCTACATATTAAACGTTTTTCTGAAGTATTTTTCATGATGGTAGACCTCTATTCTTATGCTTTATTTAACATTGCGTGAGTGTCCTGTGTTGGCATACTGTTGCATATCATCTTGAAATTTGGTAGGTGGATAATTATTTTATGTAATGATGTTGTTTACTGACTCGTAGTCTTACAAGATCTCATGTTGTATTTGTTATGGCTTCGACAGTTGGATACGAACATTCAGCTTTAAACTCCATTATAAGAATTGATTAACTAGTGCATTTCGTCTATGGAAGATTGTTTGTGGTCAAATATTTAAATGATGAAGGTCTGAGTTTGGCCTTACATCCAAGTATCTGTGGAATTTTACTTGTCAATCCTTCACTAATGAAGGTCTGAGCTTCGTACTATCTCCAATTGTGTGGGGAATTATATTTGTCATGCCGGAGTAATTTTTCTGCCTTAATGTGTGGGAACTGATTGCAATTGTCTTTGCCAAGATTAAATATATACGCAACATCAAGGCCTTGATTGTAATTCACTTGCTTGTTAGTTTCTTCTTGTACTGATCAGAGCTGGGTGTAACAAAGGCATAGCTACCTAGGTAAAAGTTGCTTGAATTCTAGTATTTGTTGTGCAACTAGTTGCTAGGGTACACTTGCCGAATTATGTAATGCTTTCTACTGTGATTTGTTGTTTAAATTTATTTATATAATAGGTTTCATTATATTATATGCTTGTGCGTCTGGAGATTACATCTGATATTGTACCCTTCAGGTTGCATTTGAGGAAGCAATGAAGGACAACTCGACATCGACCTTTGAGCTCGTTAGATGCAAGTTGACTTTGTTTTATGAATACTGGCAGATGAATGAGGTAGACATACCCTTGAGTTCTTTTATGTTCATACTTGCTCTGTTTTTGTTTGTTAAGTTTTATCTACGTAGGCTGAAGATATCAATCATTTTTCTTAAGTCGTTCAAGGAATTTCCTGGCTCTCATAAAGGGAAAAGTAAAATAGGAAAAGCTGCCCCTTGTAAATTTGATACGTTCTTTAACAGTCTTGATGTATAATCTGTCATATGGTCATCAGTGTAATGCATGCTGCTTATTTTCATTTAAGCTTTTGGTATTATGATGCCAATTAATCAAACTTAAGATTCTGATCTGGTCATGCATGGACTTTTCTAAAGAGCTAGTTGAGTCAGCTTGAGTAATAAAATTTATGTTGAGTGCGCTTCAAGCTGATAGTTTACCATTGCTCTTTAAACAAATTTACTGTGAAAGTCTTTAAATTTCCAGAAGTTCTCTTTTCCATAACAATCTTTAGTTAAATAAGCTGTTGAGAAGGTTACTGATCACTCTCAACTGTAAAGCAATGGAGCTTGCTGCACTAGGGTTGCCAGACAACTGGATCTCTAATATGTAATCATCTTTACAGGTCTTGGAGACTTTGTTACCAAAAGATAAGATTGTCCCGTCAGCTTTTGAGACAGTTGGGCATATTGCTCACCTGAATTTGAGAGACGAGCATCTGCCTTACAAGAAGCTTATAGCAAAGGTGCTTCGCATGAAAACACATAAATGAAGGAATAAATAATCTCTTATTAAGTTTTTCTAATGTTATGAGTATTCTATTACAGGTTGTTCTGGATAAACATAAACCAAAGATACAGACAGTTGTTAACAAGATTGATGCCATATATAATGATTACAGAACAATGCAACTTGAAGTTTTAGCTGGAAATCACTCTCTTGTTACCATGGTTGTTGAGAGTGGACTACGATTTAATTTTGATTTGGCTACAGTGTATGTACACTTTTCCAACAAATTCATTGAGATTGACTCAAAATTTACATGTCTGCTGTCTCATGCTGTTTGAGAATAAGGTTCTTTTTAATTTGTCTGAAATCTCATAATCTGTCCTTTGCATTATGATATCGAACATTTTAACATCTCATGCCCTTTGGATTCCATGTTTTGAATGTAATGTCATCATGCTACAGGTATTAATGTGTGATGGTGGCTCCATGAGCAATTCGTTAGATTTCTGAATTAAGTATTTACTCTTCTACAACATCCTCAGGAGAGTTGAGGGCCTCAATAGGCAATTATCTCCTGAATCTGAAACCTCCCTTCCTTTAATCTCCAAATGAAGCTACCAATTTCATCATGAGATTCTTAAATCACTTTGTTCAATTCTCTTGCTGTCATCTAAAGATTTCTTTTGTTTGTAATTGTTTCTTCTCTCCACCTCTCAATAATTTTGTGGTTACTAAATCCTTAAGTGTTTCATCTATAATACTGGTGGATGCATTGATGCATCTCCCATCTCATTTTATTACATAAAAATTGTTCAGGGAACAATACCAGAGAGAGTTTATGTGCTAGTAGCATTAAGAATTTCATTTTTATGCAGGTATTGGAACTCGAGGCTTGCAACTGAAAGACAAAGACTGCTCAATGGCTTTACTAGAGATGATGTTGTTTGTATGTTCGAGTCTTTTCATAATTCTAGTTTACATACCTACTGAATTGTTGAAATATCTGCTTAGAACTGTGAGTTTGTAGGCTATCATTTTGACCATTGATAAAGTTTGACAGTTCTATCGAGCTTAATAGCAGCACTATTTTGAAGGGTGAAAGAAACAAAAGTTGGTAGGAAAACAAATGAAGATTGCCCTTGTGACAGGATTACTACCACATAATTTCCTTTCTTCTGCTTTGAAGACATGGCTGTAATTAGTGGATTTTACTGTTCTAATTTTCTCTGTTTGTCATCTTTTCCTTGCTTTTTAGTTTAGAAGGTTGTTGGTCTCTTGTTCTGTCCTTTTGTACTTCTGTTTTATCAACTTTTGTTTCTGTTAAATTTCTGCACGAGATAAAATCATTGTTTACCTGTGTTTGCTGATCATTTATGCAAATTGACAGGTGATGTCTTTTCCGGGGTCGGTCCAATAGCTATATCTGCTGCAAAGATAGTCAAGCGCGTATATGCCAATGATTTGAACCCTCATGCAGTTGATTATCTGGAGAGAAATAGTGTTCTCAACAAGCTTGAGAGAAAGATCAGGGTATAACTGACTTTCCAGTTAATAGTTCATTTTGGTGTTGCACATCTCTATTCATCCTTATATTATGAAGATCCAAAATAGCCATAAAGACAGAAAACAGTAACTTGAGACCTATTACCATTAACTTTTTAGAAGCAGACACTTCCCTTTTCAAATTTATTGATACGTGAAGAATTGTGATGAAAGTATAGTTATATTTTATATTTCTAGTGCAAATTCTGCTGACAATGCTGGGACTTGGTCAACTTAATTAAGTCACTTTTTTTTGCTGGCAGACAATGCCATCAATCTAACTGTATAAATTTTCTTTTATTCATATTCATCAAACACAGGAACATGTAGGAATTGCACAGATAATAAGTTGCTGGGTAATCTGCCACATGTAATTCTTTAGTGTCAAGCTTCATATTGAGAATCTTGCTTGTCACTGTCTAGGTCTTTAACATGGATGGAAGGAGGTTCATCAATGCTATGTTTACAAGTGAAAAAGCTCATTGTATCACACAGGTGGTTATGAATCTGCCAAATGATGCTGTGGAATATCTCGGTATGTTATCATACATTGTTGTCCTTGGACACGGATGAGATTGTAAGAAGTTGCTTGACTCTTTGAATAATATGTTGACTTAACTGAAGTCTACCTTCAATATTCCTCTTGAGGCTGTGGTCTTGGGGATAGTGGACATGCTTAGGTTGCTTCATCTGGCAACAATATCTTGGAATTCTTTCTGATTTGGAAGCTTAGTTTCAACTCTTCAAGCTGATCTTGTGAATTTTATCAAATTTGGCTATGGGGATATTGATACGTAATAATTGCACCTTTTATGTTCAAATGCCTGCTTGTATAGGGAGTGAAACGTCTGGATCATTCATTAGTCAACGATGACCATTTTTTTTAGCCGGGCGCGATCAAGTTTAGTGTATGCCTGGTGTGATTTTGACCGCTTTGCATGAGCGAAATTTGCATAGACAAGATCTATGAAACATCGAAATGTTTCTTTTCATTTCTTACCAAGAAAAATGTCCTTTGCTGTAGTTTCGATGTCATGAACCCGTAACTGACCAGGACATGTACTTTTAAACTAACAAAATTTCAGATCGATTAGGCTTGAATATTTTTATCCACAACTAAATGTTTTTGCCTATGTTGAAAGATGCTTTTAGGGGAATATTTGGAGACGCGCCCAAGACTAGGGAATACAAGTTGCCAACAATCCATGTTTATGGATTCTCAAAAGCTGAAGATCCAGAGTTCGACTTTCATGAGGTTTGAAATTTCCATTCTCAATATGTGGTTGGTTTCATATATATATATATATTCCTGGCATATATCTTCATGCAGCATCTGATGTCTTTCTTGTGATTCTTGAACAATTTACGACAGCGGGTAAGAATTGCATTAAAGGAGGTGGCAGTTTGTGTAGAAATGCGCAGGGTACGTCTTGTTGCACCTGGAAAGTGGATGCTATGTGCGTCGTTCAAACTTCCTGTTAGTGTAGCATTTGAAAACGTCGAGTGAATAATGACAGAAGCTCATGTTGTAAATTGATATTATTTTTTGTCAATGTTATATAGTTTTCTTACTAATTGCAAAAGGAGGTCCTCTTGCTAATACGTTCGGGATTCAAAATTAGTGATCTTAGCTTAGGAACAAATGCCTTCTTATTAGTTGAGAATGGAAGGAAGACAATTGATTGGTATACCAAGGTAACTACGACAGAGTCTGTATCAAAATGTACTCCACTCCACTTCAGCAAGTTTTTTATACGGATGGCTACAATATCTCTCCAAATTCAAGACTTTTAACAAAAAAGAGAAACAGTAATCCATAAGTATGGATCAAATCGTCTTGATTCCAGGATAAGAGACTAGTCCCGTTAGTCATAACAGATGTGGTGGGTGCCGTTAGGATGCGTCTATCCAGACACATTTCGCTTGTATTGTCTTTTTCTTTTATGAGGTACCAAGCAAAATTGAACTAATGATAGTGACCTTTTCATCGTCAAAAAATAACACCAAACTGTACATAAATACCAAATACTGGATGCACCGATTTATCCTTCTTGAACGGCCTGGATTTTATGATCCACAACATCTGCAGTGCCCCTCGTATTCGATTTTGTTTTGTCCCTCCACAAATTCTTACACCAAGATATGTACTAAGATGTTCACTAGGACTTCCTTAACCTGCTGCTCCAGTGTTGTGGACAAAATGGTCAAATTAGGGCAATGTGGTAAAACTGAGAGAGGAAATCTCAGTCGAGATTGAGAATGAGATCCAAATAATTACATAAGCATCTGATGTGGTCCTTACTCCTTGCTTTTTATGGTATGCAAGTGTTGTGAGGACAAGGATAGGATGGATCTTTGGGTGATTTTGTTACAAAATAGTTGGCCAAAACTAACTCTCACAAAACCAACTTCCCTCTACTCGTTCTTCCTTCTCCCATTTAACTCTATATGCTTTAAGATAAGATTATTCACCGCATTCATCTACTTTCGTATTGATGATTGATTAATGATAAATCTCAGAAAAGATAATTGATTAGCATGCCAGCTAATTAATCGAGAGTTCGGTTCGATCATCTTTATTCTAATGGAAAGAGCATTTGTTGTATGGTAAACAAGTGCAATGTGGTCCCCCCACTCATGGTCACACCAATGCCGGATCCCCCACATAGACTATGATTGACTATACACAAAATACATTAAAGACCAACAAATCCCTAATGGCAATTCCATGCAGGGCACAATCTGCTTCTCAGAAACCAAGAATCCACCATGTCTGCCCAAACCCAGCATCTTCCCACGTGCCTTCTCATCTCACACGTGCCAAATCTCCTTGTTCCCACTTTCTCTCCCAGCCGCCTACTGTAATAACAGGTACCCTATATATGCTATTCTACACTAAACAAACATCTCCCTGTAGTACCCTATACATTTCACCATCATCAGATCCAACATCATGAAGCGGGGACCAATTGCCACGTGGCATGAACCCCGGAAACCAAATGATTTTTAGTCCCACGTCCCTCAATCCATTGGCCTTAGTTACCGTTTAGATAAAAACGAATCAAGGTCTTGGAGTCTATTCATGTGTTTGCTGGAATGCTGGCTTACTTATGAGGACGGCGTGAATCCGTACACCCTAATCCAACAATATTCGTGAGATCTGAGATCTTTCACACATCGACACTCGTTTGGTTGGTCACGCGGTTTGGGATGGATCTCCTGCAAGAAAGAAGCCATCAAGCACTTGTGCAATTTCTTGGGGCATGGGATGTGTGCTTTTTTTCTTCTGCTCCATACAACACCAAATGGTTTATGTCTTTGTCTATGTCTATGCTTGTGTGGTGGAACTAATCTCTTTGATTCTTTGAGATCACTTCTACTGGGTGCTTGTGGAAGTTGTATGTTCTCCATCAACATGGACAAGGAAAGTGGCTGTTCTTATGGATTTTGTGAGTGGTATTTTCATGAAATGTGAAAGCAGCTTGTTTGTTTGACGTGGTCTTTGTGTTTGTGGGTAGCCATCAAAAAGTTTCTCATTGGGATATGGCAGATTATCTCTTTACATCCAAAAATACTTGACTTGGTAGAGACAACCTTTTTGATGCCTTAGACTAACCCACAACGGAAAGTTTTCATGTGATAGAGATCTCAAGGATTTGTTTCTGGACCAATCCTTAACATTTTCCTTTAAATATTTACAGGTTCAAAGGAAATTTACCTGAAAACCATTTCCTCAATTGGCTAATATAATACAATCACAAATTAACATTAGTTAACTGCATGAAGTAATTACAGCTTAATCACATTGACAATCCTTTAAAGCTCACTAAAAGAGCTAGATGCTACCACATGGACACAGCATTTCATGATTCCATATGTGAAGAATATATGATTGCAAGCTATAGGCCTATAATGGTAGCTAGGGCAGCTTCATGTATACTAATTTCAGCGACCAAATCTCACTCTCTATGATTGCCCAGATGCCAGAGGCTGCTATACGTGCTAGTTCACCAAGACTAAGCTCACTCGATCACATCTGCTGATGACCCACAAAATACATGAGAAGAGAACCCTATTATCAGGAAGATCATGACCATTGAAGTGGCAGACCGGAAGATTTACTTCCATGCACCAAAAACCTTTCGTTTTTGTTCCCTTAGTGACAAAACTACATATAAACAAAACCAATGATATTTTGCCGTTTCCGACAAAACTGACGCCGTGCCTCTTACTAGTACTACCCCACCTGCCAGCTCCCAGAGGACAATACACTACATCTCCGACCTTGTCTAGTACAATTGGCTAAATCGTCCTACGTCTTGACACGTGTAAGTGGGCCCAATGTAAAATAGGCGTGTTCCTAACCTTTGAAGCTGGTAGTAAGAAGTAAATAAAGCTGAAGGAGCATTAACTTATGAGTGGTTTTAGGTTTAGCTCCTCCTCTTCTTCCTGATCATGGTAACAGGAGTTAGCTATTGGCATTACCATTTGACCAGGCCATCATAATTAGATGTTCTACAAATAAGAAAGACCATATGATCATGATATATAATAGCATCTGGAAATAGATGAATGGGTGAAGAGAATAGCAAAAAACCCATGTTCTTTTTTGCCACTTCACTTCTCTTACTTTAAACCCCACACCTCTCCTCTAGCCATTCTTTTGTCATCTCTCTTTCTCACAAAAACCTTGGAAGTCCTTTACCAGTATCATTATACCATCTTCTTCATCTCTCTCTTGTCTTAGGTTACAAACACTAGCGGTTTGTTTGTTTTGTCTCAAGATACTCTCGTCAATGGCTACACCCATTTCTATTCTTCTCCAAGAACCCACTAAGACCGAATCCTTTCATCAACCTAGACCCGTAAATAGTAGTACGCGAGGAAGAAAACCCAGCAAATGCCCACCTCGCAAGAAACATCCTCCCCAAAGAGGCATGGGTGTGGCTCAACTCGAGCGTTTAAGGATACAAGAATGGAGAAAGACAATGATTGAAGCCAACCAAATGGACTCCCTCAGCCACCTTCAGCAACCTGTGGATGACCCACTTAAGGTTAATCGGATTCCTGTGCAGTATGGTTCGGCTACCAGTAATGGGTCGGGTGGTTTTGGAGTGGGTCATCAGTTCTTTGCGAATCCATATTTGGTTGGAGCTCCGGTTCAGCTTGGGTTGAGTAGTAGTAATTCTGCTTCGGCTGTTTTTGAGACCTCGAAAGAGCTCTCTTCAATGCCAAAGATCTTCACACAGCAGTGTGCTCATACTCGATGTGATATTTGCTTTAAGGTTTGCATTGGATGAATGGTTTCTTAATTTTCTAATATTGCTACAAGTGAGTCCTAGACATCTGGTGCTTTTTCTATTTGTCTTTTGAAATAACAACGAAATTTATTATTATATTTATACCCTTTGTTTCGTTTCATTAAATTGAACCTTGTTGGTCTGATTTTTACTTTTTGGTTTTGAGCAACGTCCGCGTTGCTTGGATTTAAAGAAAACGCAAGGAAAAAGGATGGGAAACTTATTTTGAAGAGTTCATTTTTTCCCCATCTTTTGCTTATATTGTTTTTGACAAGATGATTGTTTCCCAGACGAAGAAATTTGGTGGGTAGCATATTGTATATAGTGAAAGAAGAGAGGGTATGAGGTATCAGTATCACCTAATTTCTAGGGTTCCGATTTCCTAAGTTTCGATCAGATGATTACAATGATGAATTCAGCATAAGAGCCACAAAGAAAGACTTGTATGACAATAACAGTCTCAACGTGGTAAAAATAAACAAAATAAAATGTATCCTTCACGCATAAGAAACCTGGTTGATTACATGCTATTGCATAACTCCATTGTCTAGAAATTGATGTGATATTAACTTTCCTCTTGATGTTATTTATAGATTGTGATTCTGAAAGTGGGTTTATTAATTTGTAGGGCATGGAGGTCGTGGCAGTGCATCGGAAGGGAAATTCAGCGAATGGAAGAGTTATAGTGGAGTACGAGTTTTTTCCAGGAAAAAGTAGTGATCATAAAAGCACTTGTTCCAAGGACATGGAAGCTTCAGTTGCAGTGGGTACTAATGCATCTAATGCTTCTAATTTTGTTGATTTGTCCCTCAAGCTTTCTTTTTAGATTCAAAGAAACATATCTACTTTGGTTGTGTTCTTTTTCTTAGTGATTCGTGTGGCTACCTAAATTCAAACCCAACTTTTTTTAGTTTGTTTTTGTCTTGATGTATCGTACTGGCCTTTCCACTATAGTGAAATATGTTCTGGGTTATGGTAATGTCTCTCTCCAAAATTGTCAGTTACTGCTTTGTTTTACAGTTCCCACCATCAATTTATCCATGATCGATTCCAGATCGTGGGTTCGGTCTGATCTATCTCATGTATTGAGTTTAGGTACTTATCAGACGTTAAATTGCATTCAGGGCTTCTGTAGGCCATGGAAAAGGTAGCTTTCACAAATTTCTCAAAGTAAGCATGCAATACTTCGGACCTAAGTAGTGCAAGGTTGTTGTTGTATCAGTGAGTATAGTATGTAGCTGTACAAAAACATTCATGGAAACTAATCTTGATGTCACCAATGGTTATTCATGTCATATTATTAAAATCAAACTCGAGTTTAAAGGAACAGTATATTAGACATTAATCTCGACATCTTTTAATTGAGCAGAATCATTCTGTTGGTTTATATAAAGACATTGAAAACGTTTGATATCTGTTCAGGAGAGGAAACGATGTATAAATTGCTTTTAAGATTCTTCTCGTCAATGTTACAGATTGATACGACTTCTTCATTAATTGGGAAAGTACAACTATCTAACTAATATAGCTGTAGTACTTGCCACCGTTGCATGATTAACAGCCTTAACTGAGGTTACATATATTTTCTGTCGTCACAAATAATATATTTGGATTTGGGCTTGAATTCCTTAAAAGTAGTCATAACGGAAAATGCTAGAATGCTCGCAGATGAAGAATGAAGGTGAAATCTTGTTGAACATGAGCTACTGCTGCGTTGTATAAAGCCTGGAAAAGAATGAGGTTTTACTATAAAGCTCGAAAGTCGAAACCCTAGCAATATGTACAGATTGTTTTTGTTAGGAGATAGGCAGAGTAAGGCTTTCTCTTCTTGAACTAGAATACATCTTTTAATGTGCTGAAAAACAAGGAAAAGCATCTCTGCAATACCGTTTATGGGAGTCAAGCAAACCCTTAAAGGGTATGGCATTGCAAAACGTGAAAAAGATAGCTTCCTACAACGCAAAAGTATAAAGAACAGACACACTGGCGAGTGTCTGAGTGTGTAGTTGTGAGAGGTATGTGTGGGTCAGTGGAGTGGCTGCTAGTGATAGTACAGATCCAGGCTCCTACAACGCATGTATATATAATACACAAGTAGGAATTCTGCAGTAGGTGTGTGTGTGTATATATATATATATATATACATGCATACACACAAGCCACAGATCTGGAGAGAGAGAGAGAGAGAGAGACTGGCAGTCTGTGTTAGGCTCAGTATAAGTAAGTTAAGGCTGTGGAAGCTTTTATTAAGTCCCTTTTGATTGGTAGCCGATTCATCATACTCTTGGGCTACTTAGAGAGCAGCTTTTCCTTTCTTCTTCCAGTTTCATGCTATTTTATTTTGGGAAAAGTTCTTTTGAGCAGTCACTACTGCCTATCGATGTTTGGAGATCGAAGGACGCTTGTATGTTTTTTCTTTTTTGCCGCCAGCCTCTTTGTTTTTGTTTTTCAAAGTACTTGGTATGAATTTCTATTAAGGAGTTTTGCTTTTCCTTTTTTGTAAGTAGAAAGCAGGATATATGCTATGCTAAGCTTCCACGGCCACTGCTTTTAAAAAAAAAAACATACAAATTTAGTTATAATATTTTTTATTAAAATAGAAGGTAAATAACTAAATATTTTTTTTAATATTTATAAAACATTTAAAATAAATTAAACAAAAATAAATTTTATTATTTTAAAATATGTAAATAACCATGTACGACGTGACAAGTTTTATAAAGGACGAGCTTGCTATTATGCATCCATATACCTTAAGAAAATGTCGTTTCTCAACATGAAACTGCTCCACGCCAGCTTTGAATCCTCCAACCAAGCCTCTACGCCAACTCCAACATCTTATCTTTTAGTGTAAATTTAGTCCTAAAACTTCTTTTCTTCGTCCCACAAGTCGTGCCACCCCAGGAACTGCCGATAATGCCAGAGGGCGAGACGGTGGTGGAAGTACCCAGCAGGAGGTGGCGCAGTAAGGGGAGAATTGCTGGCCGTGCTGGACACCGTCAATTGCATACGGTGCATTTAAGGGCATTCAAAATGCCTTCCCGTCCAACGCCAGGAGGAGTATCTAACTTGTCTTGCTGGTTTTCTGGCTCCAGTTGTCGACCCCACAAACCTAATAATTAGGGTTTTAAACACCACTTTTTTGGACAGCTGAAGTCAAAAACTAGGGAATTAACTAGATAGAGTTGCCCGTAAAAAGATTTACACAGGAGAGAAATCATAAATTATAGACAAAGATACGAAAGTCTTTTAAAAAAACTTATTCAAAAGGGATTCTAATTTATGG
>JANZXR010000172.1:47830994-47843039 GCA_027575705.1 Erythroxylum echinodendron | reverse complement strand
GAGAGAAATCATAAATTATAGACAAAGATACGAAAGTCTTTTAAAAAAACTTATTCAAAAGGGATTCTAATTTATGGATAATTATTTACTTTCAAAAAGTATTATCATTAATTAGGTTGAAAAATAATCTCAAGTTGCATTATAATATATAATCTATGGACTAAATATATATAGTGTATTGTGATAATTAATATAATAACTACAATTAAGTTAATGGAGATTCATATTTATATCTAGATAAATTAATATCTTATTTAATTAGAAAAATAGAGTGATATATATTTAAATGGAATTCTTCCTTTTATTAAGGCATTAATTTCATTCAAGTCTTGTTTGATGCAAAATTCCGTGCAGTGGATTAGGCCCTTGGGAATTTCCACAACAAAGGTCCAGTCCAGCCCACACAAGGGAGGTCACTGTCCAAAACCAAATATACTCCTTGTTCTGATTCTCTCTCACAAATAACTCTATGTCCCCGACCCCCAAACCAAACATTTGTCTAACTTTCACACAATTTCACCATTGCTGATTCTAAAGCAACTCATACTAAACCCTCCCCATTATCTGTTACTATCAGTCAAATGAATTCACAACAACAACAAAACCCTATTGATCCTGACCAACCCCAACTCCCAACCATCAAAATCCACCACCCTTCCTCCGCCGCCACCCCAACTCCTACCGCTGGAGCCCGCCGCAAGATAGGCGTGGCCGTCGACCTCTCCGACGAAAGCGCCTACGCCGTTCGCTGGGCCGTCAACCACTACATCCGTCCAGGCGACGCCGTTATTCTCCTCCACGTCAGACCCACTTCCGTCCTCTTCGGCGCCGATTGGGGTCCACTTCCTCTCGCCAGCACTCCCACGACAACCCAAGTACCCGAAACCCAATTCAACAACAAAACCGACATCAACGACAAACCTTCTGCTGCTGTTCACGACATCCAACCGAAGAACCAGCAAGAGCTTGAAGATGACTTCGACGCTTTCACGGCGTCCAAGGCGGCCGATCTCGCCAAGCCTTTGAAGGAGGCGCAGATCCCCTTCAAGATCCACATAGTCAAGGATCATGACATGAAGGAGAGGCTTTGTTTGGAAATTGAACGCCTTGGTCTCAGTGCTGTGATTATGGGGAGTCGAGGGTTTGGTGCCACCAAGCGTGGTGGTGATGGTAGGCTTGGTAGTGTGAGTGATTATTGTGTCCGTCATTGTGTTTGTCCTGTTGTGGTCGTTAGATATCCTGATGATAAGGATGGTGATGCTATTGGTAAGACTGAGGCCGTTGTCAGTATGCCGATTGTCGAAGAAGACGAGGAGGAGGAGAATGAACGAAAAGGTTAGAGCTTTTGATGAATTAGTAATCCGTCATAAGTTGTGTAGGTTTTCTAAGTGATTGTATTTCGGTGAAAAGTTAGTTTCTTGATTGGGGATTTTTGTTTGGTTGAGAGACAACATTGCTTATGCACAAGGAACAATTACTTGAACCGGTATGTGTCAACTAAGGAGGGTGGCGAAGCGAATTGAAATAACTTTGTAATGTCTGTTCTAGATATGATAGGATGGCTACTGTTTATGTAATTTAGTTTCCTTTTATCCTTCTGTTGTGAAAGCTGCAAGTGAGTTGAAGTAATACAAAATGGATTACTTTGAACTTGAAAGGGGATTGATTCTCATGTTATTGAAATATGCTATCAACTGTTATTAACAAGTTGTTGCGATAGAGGAAACTGCTTAGTCCTCTCCGTTTATTGTGCTTGGAGAAGTCTAGATATGTTACCACATGATTAGGCCTGCAACTGTGCTTTTAAAGGATCAGAAACTTCCGAGTTCATGGCTGCTTATCTGAAAGTTATGGTTTGGGTTCATTTAAAACCTCTTTGATGACTTTTTAGATACTTAAAATGACTAATTCGATATACTTAAGTGGGGTTGACTTTGAATTCAAGTTCTTTTGAGCTAACGTATGAGCCTTAGAGATTAAGCTTTTCTGACCTCTGACTTTTTAAACTTAAACTAGTTGAATTTGAACCTTAAAATCTAAGCTGAGATAAGTATGAGTTTGACCATGACTTCAAAGGAAATTCGAAGAAGCCAAGCTTAAGCATTCCGCTGAAATTTGTTTGAAAATTTTGGAAGGAATTCAAACTTTCTGATGCCTTTAGTTTGGGTTTTCAAGGGGAGACATATTTTACGTTTTTGGTTTAGTTAATCATTGGAATGGTGAATTCTAAACCGATTGAGGAACCTTTACCTTTAATATAAACTTTTTTTTCCCTCTATTTTTGATGGGAAGGGAAGAGTTGGATATCTATTTAGAACTTTCATATCTGAACTAGAATTTATGAATAACTACTACCAGACCCGTATCTTGAATCGGCCAGTTATTAATGAATGCTAAGAAGCTTGTTCTGACTTGCATATATTGGCTCCTATTAAATGCTTTTGGACCCATTTTGACCCAAAGAATCTTTTAGCATCTTAGGACAGAATAAACACATTGCTGAGATACGATTTCTGGGAGCTGCTTATGATGTATAAATATAATGCATGGTTCTCTCTACTTGTGCGCTAAAGGCACTTAAGCGCTTGTTATTCATATGGTGAACTAGGACATGATAATTATATTTTTGTTATATTTTCCTTTTTTTGATTATTTTTGTTCCTTTGGAGAGGGAGAAGGTATGGATGTTGCGGGAGTGGCAGTGCTGCTAGGTACAAATATGGAAACTTGCTAGGTATAAATATGGAAACTTGGAGAGAACTTGTTTTTGAAGTAATCATAGTTGTTAAAAGAAGTCAGTCTTTGTGAGCAATGAACTGGCTTGGAAGACAGATTACATTTGGTTTTGGAACTTGTGCAATGTAGCATTTACTTCTTATTTGCACTTCAATGTTAATGCCATAGCACTAATCAGGATGGAGTGGAATTCTCTATAGTGGAACATAATCGTTTTTATCTTCATGATGAATGCCATTATGATTAACAATGAGTTACGATTCGATAGTTACTTTATGTCCTTTAACCCATTTTTTTTTATGTATTTTATTATTTTTATTCTTTATAATGTTTAGTTTATTTGTGTTTGACTGCTGGTGCTCTTGTCGATATATTTGGATTCTAACCAGTTGTTTAGTATGATTGCATGGTTCTTACCACATGTTTATTGCTATTTTTTTTTTTGTCAGATGCATAGTCTGGTGAACTAAATCCTCAGGAAGCTCCTCTCACTAGCAGGTATACTATTTGGTGGCAGAATTCATTCTTGATCATGTGAATTAGTTATATCCAGCTGTCTTTTTACCTGTGTGGTTCACCTTTCACCTCTGCAATCTAGTATTATGTGAGACGGGTGCATTCACATGCAATTTTCGATGATTATGCTTTCTGTAAATATTTAGAAGGCATGCAAACACATACGAGCAGAAAGCTTTTTTTTTTTCCTTGGTTTGTTTAGTTTATGGTAAACATACATGTATGACCTCTGTTCTGATGAAATTGCTTTAATCTTTGTATGCCAGCAAATCTCTATTGTCACGTAGCTCCAGTTATGCACTTGGCCGCTTTATCTTGTAGAAACTCTAAACAAGTGGAGATTAGTTGACATTAGAGGAGTTGATAAGATGTTCCTGGCTCCTCAAATGGACGATAGTAGAATGGTATTTCTACTCTTTGTTGTCAAAAAGTTCTCTGGTGTATGTTGAGGATGTGATATCTTTTTGGGTGGGTGATAAATGATATTGGGGTCTTTGGTTTTATAATAGGCCTTGTAATGATGTTTTCATTCAAATCTTAGGGTTTTATCTCTGTCAGAGAATAAAAACATCAACGTTGTTTGTTGTTTTGGTCTCTTGTCAACTGTATTGTGTGTAGCAACAGCGAGAATGCTTTAAGATAATGGTCTTCCAAATAATGGATCATTGTGAGACGAAGGTGATCCATTTATCCGTCCATTTCAAACACAAGGACCCTACACAGCAATAGCTAAACTCGTAAACGCTAAACCTGAACTATGCTTAACGCTTGGGACTTGAATACTCGAATTAGCAAAAAGTCCTTGTACTGTATACAATTCTGTTCAACCTTGACAAAGGAAGCAGCATATTTGCCTTTAGAACAATAGTAGTAAGTAGATAGCGAAAATACAAGAAAATTTTTAATATATAGTAACTAACAAATTACAAGGGAATATTGTGGTTTCGATTTAAGTTTCAATGTGTTACTTCAAGTTCTGTTAAAGGGCTTGACAACATGTTAAGGAACAACCATAAATTCATAAGTTGATAAGAGAGATATAAAAAAATATGATTAGGAAAAGGAAAGAATGAAAATGAAATTCAGAGCTATTATTGCTACCTTGCAGTTCATTCTATTTAGCTGGTTCATTGTCATAGTAATAATCATCGAACAAATATACGTAAACCCAATATCATTCCTAATCATTGTCGTGAAGATAAAGCGAACCTACCATAGGAAACGTCAATGTCCTTCTTCACCAGCTAGCTAGCTGAAACGGCCGCACATCGAGTGACGCAAACGGACTTTCTTTTCACTTGCTAAGTGGGGTTTTGTTCTCTGTCAACCATACACTTCCCCTGCTTTTTGCAGTCCTGTAGATTGCTTTAATGGAAACCGTGAGTTTTTAACCACAAACAATTTCTGGTGCTTTCACAGCAAGCCTCCTCTCCACCTTCTCACACGTTCTACTTACGCTTGACTCAAATGCCACGTGAAATCTTGGTGTTCTATTCTTTAATAAAAAGAGGTAGGAACTTGTTTACGAAAATAAAAGACCTGCCCCCTCAAATACGTCCTCTAGTTCTCCCACTTGAAATGTGACAGGACTGCTGTTGTTTTGCCAGCCATTTAACGTGTGGTAGAAGTTCAAAGGACCCTTATCACTGCCTATTGGGACGGTATTCATGGTGTGACGGGTCATGCTACGTCAATCAAACCCCGCATAGCCTCCTTAGGCAAGTGCATTGAACCATACCAATGGAGGATTAAACAACAACTCGTTTTGACTAAAAAAGGGTGGGATAAAATAAGAAGAAAAAGGCATCAGTAATTACTAATAAGCAATTTCCCCCTCATTTACACCTCATCTCCAAGAACTTCCAAAAGTGTATAAACGATACCACTTTAACTACAAACAAATTAACCACTGAAGAAGCACCATTAATTCTGTAGTTAAAATTCAACGACAAAGAAGAGTTAGTGGGGACTCATGAAATCAGCGGCTCAATAATATATTTGCAGATCCCAATAATAGATTTAGACGTGTTTTCCTCTACTTGTGACCATGTCTCGCCGGAGTCTCTTCAGCGAATCAAGACAGTAAACAGCGCTTGACCTTGATTCTTCTACTTCACCATGATCACCAAGTTCATCAACTCTCTCTTGCTTTATTGGCCTAATTGAACCCAAATACGAATTCCTTTCTTCTGTAGTGATCAATCTCCGAGATACCAAATCAGAAGAAGTGCTCTCTATCTCATCCTGCATCCATAAAAAAAGTTTCAAACTTTCAATCTTCAAGGTTAAAAGGTTTCAATCTTCTTCTTTTATGTTATGGGTCTCACCACTACCATATCAAATTATAAATAGAAAAGTAACACAAAACAAAACGGTGGAAAAAACTCGAGAGAACGAATGCATACTTCAGAATAATTATCATCTCGAGCCCGCTTCAACCCACCCCCAGAAGTGAAGAACCCATTTGGGAATCGCTCTTCACTACTAGACGACGTTGCCGGCGGCGGCATATGAATCGTCGTCGTACCGGACCATGGAACAACCTGATTCTCACCATCCTCCTCTTCCTTATCATCAGTCTCTTCTTCTTCTTCTTCCTCCTCCTCCTCATCATCATAGGCTTCACTTCCATCATCAAGCTCATCGTCCCCGTACTCACTCTCCTCATGTCCTTCTTCTGGGAACTCGCCGTTTAAGGCTTCCTTGAACTTCTTGCCATCCTTTTTCTTAACGGAAAAGCAGGACTGGCATATGGAGACAGTGCGTCCAAGCCTGGGACCAGAAGCTTTCCAAGGAGTAGGAGACTGACAAACCTGGCAAAGAAGGGACCTAAAGTGCTTGGCTACAAGGAAGTTAGCGCAGTGAACCTTCTGGTCGCAGTTCCAACACAAGCTAGCTTGGTCTGATTCACAGTACATTATTGCTGCACCTCCACAAAGCTCACAACCTGTTTTCATATCTCTTAAACTCTCTGTTGATGTGTCTCCCTCCGTTTTCTATTTATGAAGGTACTGTTTTCTTCTGGGGGCTTAGAGAGAAACAAGGCGAAGGCGCAACTTGTAGTGAACTACATGCGAACTGCCCCTCTTTTTATGCATTTAATTATGGGATATTTTTCCCTTTTGGCATCAGTTTCCTTCCCTGCACTCTATGCTGCTTGGTCATATCTCCTTTTTGTCATAAAATAAGCTTAATTTTGTTATCTGATAATATGTATGCTATTTAATACTTCATTTGAGAAAATAAAGTGTACAAAGTTGTTTTTGATTATCTATCTAATTTTTCTAAATAATTGCTTTTATTTATTTAGATTTAGGTTAATGGAGAGTATAATAATATGTGGAAGAAGTCCAACGTGGCACCTATGATTACACGTCTGGAGCAGAGAAAAAGCGGGCAGTGGCATAGTTTGTGCAAATCGGAGGATACATACATTGCATCAGGACGTAAATCCAACTGGGTAAGAGATAGAGTTGTTGATGTGGTGTTGATGTTTCCTGCCTATAATTCTGCGTAAACTTCTCGGTTACGGACGGGGTACTCAAAAAGAAATTCTCAAAATACTGTTTTTTATTTATTTAGAAATAGAGCAAAAGTTACAAAGTCTAAGGCTTTAGGGTACAATACAACTATTAGGGGATGAAACCGTCTGCTCTCCAATCCCTGTGTCATTGTATAGCATCTATACATTTAACAATAAATAAATAAGATAGAGATAAATATGTGAATAACATGTAGTAGCACAAAACAAAAAATAGAGATTACAGAACAGATGATTTCTTTGAGAATTGATTACAAAAAAGAAAGGAAAGGATCGAAATTTCTGATTTGATTTCACAAGGGCTGATCTTTTACAATTTAGATGACTAAAAATAGTCTTAAAGTCAAACAAACAACAGCAGTGATGGAGCCAATTACAAGTTCCATTAATTATGTTTTTGAAGGCCAAGCTGACAAGTGGACGAACCTCCCTTACTAAACACTTTGTGGTCCTGCATTTTACAAGTGCCATCTACTTCTTTTTTGGATGTAGTAGGGATGGAACGTGGGAAATACGCCTTGGATTCTCGGTACTAAAATAACGTGTATCCTCTGCCCACCTTGTCAACTGCGTAACTAAATCTTAAAATGCAAAATGTGTTCAATTTAAAATAAATCTTTAAAAAATTCATTAAATATTACCACAGTAAAGATTAATTTTTTATATTTTTAAAAATTTATTGGTGAATTTTATTATCACATGTAGGGTGCATTATATTATGTGAGCTCTATGTACGCATAAATGTTAAAAATAAACTACATATACTTATAAATAAATAAATGAATGAATAAAATGTTAATTTATTTTTAAAAAACATATTAATAAGACCCATTATGTCACTAATTTATATGTAACAAAATTATAAAAATATAAAAGAGTATTATATTATTATTTAATTGACAAAAAGTCAATTTCGTTATATTTTTTATTTGTTAAAAATCTATTCTAAATATTTTGAAAATATAAAAGTTGAAATTAAATATTCGAAAATGTTAGAATTAAACTGATATGCAACGAAGAATATTAGTAGTTCAGTAATGTGAGATGTTTGCAAAACAGCTTATCAGCTGCTTTTTAACTTATTGACTAAAAGTTAACTTTTTGACCATCTTAAAAAGTTATTGATGTATTTAGTGAATAACTTATTGGTTAGCTTATTTAACTCTAATAATCTAATTTCTAAAAGTTTCATATGAAGGGCCTTTCGAGTTAGTTGTTTGCCTAATGACAGTATTGCCCTCTACTTTACTCTCTCTACTTTTACTCTGTGTTTTTCAAAGTTGGCTTTTTTTAATCGTACAATTATGTCGTGAAGTTTAGAAGAATATAATAAAGGTAATTTTAATGTTTTTAAGTTTATAATGTTAGTTTACATTTAAAAATACCATAATATTAAGTTTTTGAACATAAAGAGTCACATCAAATTAATATTTTAGTATATAACTACCATATATCGTATATATGTCATGCTACAATTACAGATATTTTTAATTTATTAAATAATAAAATTCATACATATTATGTGAAAAATACTAATAAGATGTAGCTCACTACTCATTCATATTAATAGAGAATTTAATGTTGGATTATTATTCTTATTATTATTATTATTATTATTATTATTATTATTATTATTCAAAGTTATAAACTTATTTTTTTTGTAAAATTAAATATCTAAATTTAAATTTTATAAGAATATTCAATGAAATACTAAGAAATATAATATTCACGCTTGTAAAATTTTTCTTTAAATCATGTCCTCATAAGAAAATTTACACATCAACAGTTAATATTAAATAGCTAATTTTACTAAACATCTTTAATAAATAAGTGATATTATTTGCTGGTCAAATCAACTGATATAATTCGCTATCAACTAATCGCTGATATAATCAGCTAACAGCTAATGCAATATGCTATTTTCCAAACAGGGCCATAATCTTTCTTCGAAAAAAAGTGTGTGTGAGAGAGAGATTTCTTTTTATCTACGAGTATTAATAAAAGTAATCATTATTTATGCATGTTACTTCAGACTTAGACGAGTAATGATATTATAAAATAGAAAATTCAGTTCACTCTTTTTTTTTGTTAGCCCACGAGGTGTCCTAGGAGTGTCCCAACAATGAGAAAGTGCTTAAGCCATGCACACCTAGACTAATCCCCACTTGCACCGGGTTAGGCCGTAAGGGGTAAAGTGCTGGCTAAACAGGTCTCTCCATTCTCAAGACTCGAACTTGAGACCTCTGGTTAAGAGATGAGAGTCCTGAATCACTTACACCAATCATGTTTGGTTAATTCAGTTCACTCTTTAGTAGTTCGTACGCTCATCCCTTTCCAATGATAAAGGCAATTTTCAATTAATCCCTTACAACCTCACAATAGCCATTACATCTTTTAATTGCTGGAATAATTTAGTAGATAAAGGGCTACTTCGGTAAATAGCTGATAACCTATTTTTTAGTTGGTTCATCCAAATTAGAGTCTTGACTATATTAAAAAGCCAAAATTTTGTTTCGTTATGAGTTGATTGGGTTGATTGATTCAACCTAACCAGCTGATTTTTTAAAAGCTCCAAAATAGGAGTGTTTGACTCAAACAACTGAATTAGCGCTTTGGCTAATGATGATTGTGCTCTCGTAACAATATACTCTATTTGGTCTCATTTCTCTAAGTTCCCTAGAATTTTCTTCGCTCTCAAATCTCCACTCTCCTCCCTCTGACTCTTTTCAACCCTCCAAAACCCTATCAGCCACATCCCTAACCTAAACACCACCAGCCCACCACTATATTTCACCCAAAACCACCCCTATCACCGTCATTTACGCGTTCAATACATTACCTAAACCACATTCCTAACCCACCAACCCACCACTGTACTTCACCCAAAACCACCTCCATCACTGCAGACCAACCCACTACCGTACTTCACCCAAAATCACCCCATCACCACCATTTACACGTTCAGTACATTAAACCCAAACACCACCAACCCACCATCATACTTCACCAAAAACTACCCCCATCACCACCATTTATGCGTTAAGTACATTAAAATCAAATCTCATCATTGTTATACTCAATGAAAACCCTTCTTCCTCTAGTTGTTGTGAAGTATAAGTGGGTAGATGCAAGTTTGATGGAAGTAGTGAGTTATGTATAGGGTTTTGGGTTTTTAGAATGTAGGCCGAAAGGGTAAGAGAAGAAGTGGTAGAATGATAGTTTGGCTCTCCATCAGAGTACAAGCCATTGGCGACAAGATTGTGGGTCCCCAACCTGAACCAGATGAATCTTTGAATAAATGAACTCTCTTCTCTAACTCGCCAGGTGAACCTTCGAAGTCTAAATTTTGTATAAAGATTTGATTTCAATCATTTATTGTGAAGTCAACGGACAAAGAAAGGAGAAAGGAAATTGAGTCTTTTGTGCATTTTTTTGTAATTTAACAATCTTTAAATTGCACTTGAAAATGCTGCTTGTGACCTTTAAACTAAAATGAAATATTACAAAATGATAATCTGATTGCAAAAATAAGTTTGTTATTGACATTAAACTTAAACAACCACTTCTTAAACTGTTGTTGAATAGGTTGTAATGCTCTTATTCATAATTTGTTTTCTGATAGTTTTTTGACTTGATGAATTGCGTTGTCTAAATTTGTTTACGGATTTGTTTAGTTTGCATGAGAATTAGAACGGTGCCGTCATGGAGGTCATGAGAAACTAGATCCTCAGAAGATAGCTAATCAACAAGGTAAGCACATACATTTTTATGACAAAAAGTTCACTTCCATTCTGGCTTTTGATAGGGATACTCCTCCACTATTTACTTCATGACCAATTTTTAGAGTTTTTTGGTTACAAATTCCTTTAGTGTTAATAACCATATGTTTTTTTTACATGTAATTGAAAAATCCTGCTCTCTTCTCAGAGTTCTTGCTTTTGGATTTGCTTAAGAAAGGTGAACCAAATGGAAAACTAAAAAATAGCTGATAGCTGAAACTTATTTTGCATTTTCAGTTGAAGGTACAATTTTGTTATCTTAGAACATGAAGACTACTTTTATGGTGAACAATTGTTTGAAACTTATATTGGATCCTCATGTTGCTGTTTTGCAAGTCAGGTTTGGGTAAAGTGGGAGCAAAAACGCCTGTTCACTCACCTCAACCTAATAAGTAATTTTACTTTGTTGAAAATATGAGATTTAATAAAACTAAATCTGAGATAGATTTAGTTTTAATAAATGAAGTTTGATAATAGTTAAAATAAATATGGGTTTGCTACAGTCATGAATGTTTTTCTCATATATAGTTTCCATAAATGAAGTTTGCTAGTAGTTGAGATAAATGTGGATTTGTTGCAGTCATTATTGTGTTTCTCAGATTTTGTTTCATTAAGTGAAGTCTGATAGTAGTTAAGATAAACATGGATTTGCTATAGTCTTTACTGTGTCAACTGAAGTATATTGTAGATGTCATTATCTATTGTAGAAAGTTGCACTAATTTCACGGAGACTGTAGCTACTCTTTGTATTTATTACATTTAACTCCATTTATTACTCCAAATTGCCCCATCGTCTCTTTTCACCGTGAAAATGGAAAAGCTCAGCATAATCTTACATTACAACATACTTATATGCAAAAATCTCCATATATTTCATTGATACGCAGAGTGAGGAATGGTACAACAATTCGTCAATCAGATTTCGACCAGTGATGTCTTCTTTAGTATATTGATTCTCTCCCTTTTTCCTAAACACTTGTTAGTCACCATTTTTAGTTGTTCTCCTTCATCATTGTTTGTTGTTCCTTGCCAATAGTTTTCTTTAGGTTGTGTGGCTTAAGTTATTTGGTATGTTATAGAAATAGCATGAATGAAGATGAACGGATTGAATTGGAGATAGTGGCTACAGGAGATCGAAAGAAGAAATAAAAAGCAAAGAAGAAAAAAGGGCTTATGTGTTGAGTTTTAATAGTTTTATAATGTTTGTAATCATAACCATTTTGTTTTAATAATTATGATATTTCTATTTATATAAAGTTAGTCTTCCAAATATTCATATTGTCAAACAAAACACATGGATATTTTGTTTTATTTGACAAACACTCATGCTTCTGAAATGCTGTATCAAACTTTATAAATTTCTTATTCATAGTAAATATACAATCTGTTGGGCCTCGATTCCTTTTCTTACTAAATAAGCATGTGTTCAGTTTATTTTGAGGTTGAGTTTGATTAATTTGTTTTAGTTAGGAT
>JANZXR010000172.1:47819978-47830894 GCA_027575705.1 Erythroxylum echinodendron | reverse complement strand
ATAAAAGCATGAAGATGAATTAATAATGGTTAAGGTGTTTTTCATTGGATTACGCCCACGTTATATGATTCCAAATAATTGGCGAATAAGGGTTTTTTGAAATAACCCTACAGGGTAATAAGCTCATGTTTTATGACCTATGAGTTGGACTCCGAAAATGGGGTCCAACAGGTTGTGTGGATACTAGAAAATCTACATTTTGCTATGTATATCTTTTAGTCAAAGGATCAATATCATGAAAGAGTGCGAAGCAGTCAATAATTGCTGTATCCAACATGGAAGCTGAATTTGTGGCGTGTTTTGAGGCCATGGCTCAGGCTACGTGGTTGCGAAACTTTATTTCAGGACTTGGAATAGTCGACAATATTGCCAAACCACTAAAAATTTATTGTGATAATTCTGCAACAGTTTTCTTTTCCAAAAATGACAAATATTCCAAAGGTGTTAAGCCTATGGAATTGAAATACTTTGCCATTCAAGAAGAGGTTCAGAAATGAAGAGTGTCAATTGAGCACATTAGCACTAATCTTATGATTGCTGACCCTTTGATTAAGGGATTACCACTCAAAATAGTTATGGGGCATATTGATTGTATGGGCATTATTACTGAGTAGGCATTAATGCATATTATGATGACGTTTATGTTTTATTGTAATTGACATTCTGAGGTCATTATTGAATTTGTTTATGATTAATTATATGTTTCCCATTTATGGATCATTTCATGGAGAAGACTAACTTTGTAGTATAAGGAAGGGAATATGTTGTTTAAATCACATACAACCGCCATGACTCATGTTAGTTCTAATTCTTAATTATGATGACTAATGTACATAATGCGCATAAAATTTAAATGTCTGATGTATATGACAATGTTACATGAGCCAAGTGGGAGAATGTTGAATTATTATGTCTTATGTAATTAAAAATACCAACATGATGGGTGTGGTAGTTAAGGGGTGGTTTCTAATTTGAAACTACATATAACTATTACCTCTTTTAGTTTTATTCTTGCCTATTAAGATTACTTCTGCGACAACCATCAGATGAGTGAAAAAAGAATAAAAGTGATAACGAGAGGATAAAACAATAGAAACGTGGAAGAGATTCAACATCAAACAACGTTATGGATCAAGGTACGATAATTAAATTTTGTGAGAATTATATATGTTTAAGATCCTGGAGAATCGTATGAAAAAGAGAAAGTATTTTACACTTTTCACTTCTCAGGTGCAAGAATCAGTAGATTAATATTGAACCTTGCAAAACTTTGGCAAAATTCTAAGACAGATATATCTTTTGTAACTAAGTGAGTTCAATCATTTCGGTAGCTTTATAAGCATGTTAGGCATGAGCATCCATGTTGTATTTTTGTATTATGCTACTGATGTGGCTTTTGATATGTAACTGAAGCAATGTACACACTTTGTTTGTTTGAGAAATGAATGAAAATAAGAGTTGAAACATTTCTTTTTTGTTCATGTTCAAATTCTTTTCTCTCTTAAGTTATTATCTTCGGTTAGGAATACAGTGTGAGATGATTGATGGCTTTTGGATAGATTTTCTTAAGAAAATAGTTAAATTGGGAGTTTTGTATGTATAAATTGTACTGTTGGTTTTTGGGTCTTTTGGAAATTGCATAGAAGTATATATTGATAGTTGAGAGAAAAAGGGGATGAAAATATGATCTGAAAATTAAATGAATAAATTGTATTGATTTAGATAGAATTTGATAAAATTGTCTTCACGAAAATTATAGATCTTTCTCTTAGCTTTCCAACGATATAAAGTTTATAATTTTTGGACTTCGGGATTGAAAGTTATGATAATTTGAAGTAGGAGTATATAGTAGGATTTTTCATGAATGTCACGATCGTGCACAAGGACGATCGCGACGAACTCCACTATTCACCAAAAGTCGCGATCGTGCACAATCATGATCGCAACTGCCCCTCTCATGCCTATGATTTTTTGATTATCATTTATTTATTTATTTGTTTGTTTGTTTATTTGTTTTTACTCCCACCAAGAATTTATATATATATACACTTTTATTTTCCAAATTCTCCAATTTTGGCGCCTTGTCCTCATGAATTAAGAACCGAGACGCATTGACAACAATAAGTGCACCATTTCTCACTCTCTTCTTAATCACCCTCCTTCATAATTTTATGATGTGATTAAGTAGTTTCATGCCCCTATAGTTACAACTTTGGATGTCCCCATATTTCTTGTAGAGAGGGATTAGTGTACTAAGTTTTCACTTCTCTAATATTTTGTTGGACTTGAGGATCGCATTAAAATTTTTGGCTAATCAAGTAAGATCCTCTATTCCTAGGCTCTACCATACCTTTATGGGTAATTCGTCAGGTCTTACTACCCTTTCACTCTTCATCTTCCTTAAAGCTCCTCTAGTTTCTTCTCTCATGATATATAGACAATAAGTGAAGCTGCAATATTGCTTAGAAGTGTTAAAATCACCCAAGAAAATGTTGTTACCTTCTCCTTCATTAAAAAGCCTATAAAAGTAGCTTTGCCATCTTCTCTTGATGTCATTATCATCCACAAGGACCCATTTTGTTTCATCCTTTATACAATAAACTTGATCCAATTCCCTTACTTTTTGTTTCTTTGTTCTATCCAACTTAAAAATATTCTTTTCTTTATCCTTGGTTTCTAGTCGTTGATAAAAGTTCTCATAGGCTCTACTTTTGGCTTCTGAGACTATCTTTTTTACTTCTTTCTTTGCTAGCTTATAACTCTCTCTATTAGCTATCCTCTCTTTATCTGAGTCACTATCTAATAAATCTTTATAGGTAGCCTGTTTGATTTTCGACGTCTTCATTATACCACTAAGACTCCTTTCTACCCTATGCTTTTTACAAACTCCCAAGATCTCATTATCTGCATTCGTTGAAAGAGTTGCTACTCCCTCTCACATCTAGTTAACATCTTCTTCTAGTTTCTGTACATTTCTAGACATTATTCTATCCTTAAGTTGTTCCATATCTAACTCTAGTGCACCTTCAAGAACTTCTCTTCTTTCTTCAACCCTTAACTATAAGATCCATGGTCAATAATCTATGCTGAGTTAACAATCATGATTTAGGTATCACCTTACAATCTTTGTAGTTGAGTCAATTGTTTCACCTTACGAGGATGTATTCGACATAAGTCTTCACAATTATGTAATTTATACATACATAATCAAATTATATGCGTAAAATATTAAGCTTTGTTTGATTCTAGTTATTGATATTAATAGTCTAAAATAATATTTCTAACTATTTAAAAAATTAAATTAGATTAAATCTATTGATTCCTAAATGAATTAAATCTAGCATTGATTAAAGGGTTAATTACAAAAAAATCCAAACTTTATTCAATTTTGCAATTCTAATACAAACTTTAAAAAATTGAAAAAAAATAACAATTACCAATTTTTAAATTTTTTCTAAATCTAACCCGACATTATTATTTCCATTAACATTACTAACATGGAAAGTCACGTAAGACATAAATTTAAACACTATTGATAACAACTGGATTTAATTTTATATGTTGACTTAATTAAACTAGTTAAGGAAAATTTAACAAAATTAAAATAAAAGAGTGAAAACATTAAGACTTTTGCATTTTGTGTTACCCATTTTCTCAATTGCACATTCTTTGTTGTCGCACATTGAAATGCCATTTTTTAATTTAATATCAAGTGTCCATCACCAAAGTCTAGAAACTTTGTCTAGATTGGAGCAAGTCTCCTAAAAAAACTCCCTAATATTAGCATCCATTGTAGATAGAAGCTTGAATAATTTCATATTGAAGTCGAAAAATCATGATAATTAATTGAGATGAGGATATTCTTTACTAATTTTGAATTGAGATATTTGACTTCAAATTGGTTGAACCTATGCTAGAAAATCATTAACATACTAACCACGTTCATGTTTTAAATTATGAAGAGTAGTCCATAACTAATAATGATGCATAATTTCAGTGATTCGATATCAATTAGTTAAAAGATTCTAAATTTCTTTTATATTTTCATAATCAATAAATTAAATATGAATGTGATCATCCGATGTTTCATTTATTTCTTTAATTAGTTTAGTGATTTCTCTTATTAGAATATGTCAAATCATGCAACCTTTTAAAAAAAACTTTTTATTCTTTACCTCCGAAGAATGTAGTTTAAGCCCCGTCAAAACAATTGAAATGAGTTTATATGAAATGAATAGAAAACACTTGCTGACTTGCCACTAGGGTACTGTCGAAACGCGCCGCCAATGTGGTGACATAAGTAGAGGACTGGGTTGCATGGTCGGAAGCTGAGTAGTAAAAGGCCACCAAGTTATAGGTGCAAGCGGGTTGCATCGCAGAAGCGGAGGGCTGGGCTGCTACTGAAGGAGAATATGATTGACAGAGCAGCGCGATTTCAAGAGGAACACAGGTAGACAGCCACAGATGAGTTATAACATGAACAGAGGTGAACAAAGCAAACAAAAAGCAGAAAATAGTTATGATATCAGATAGTTGAAATAAAATATTAAAGACAAGTGATTATCTCCAACTAAATTTATTAGACAGAAATATAAGTTATTTATTAAATAAGATTAGATAATACACATAAAGTATAAAAAATATGCATGACATTTACAAGAATCCGCTGTTACGATTTCAGCTAATGTTAATACACTTCTTAATACTGTATACAACACCGAATATGAAAATGATACTAGGTTTTCCTAAAGATTTAAAATTCACTATTTTAAAATACGTGATCATCCCATCGGCATTAAGTGCACTTTCAGCCCAGAGAATGTGACTCGAAATTTTGTTGTGTGTTTACGAGAGCAAAATATGAGAAACATGAATGTACTTCAGTGCAGAGTAGCAGTAACAATGTGGGAATAGAGTGTCTGTTTCTACTTTCATTTATTCTTAAACGGCTAAAATTTCAATGTGACTGGTGTAATAATTTCTCTGAGTTGTCACTTGAACGTTTGTGTCAGGAACTGAAACCATATTTGTTTGTTTTCGTAAAACGTTTATGATAAAGGAAATAAACAAAGAGAAAATGACAAAAAGAAGAGAATGTGATTTAGACAAAGACAAAAATTGACAAAGGAAATAAACAAACTGAAAATGACAGAAAGAAGAGAATGTGATGTAGACAAAGACAAGAATAGGAATTTGGTTGTAATAATGAAATGAATCTCAGCTTTAGCATTAATGAATTTTCGGGTCAAGATCCAAACTTGTAAGCACTACTTGAGTATTTTCTTCCTAGTTATAATGCACCTGCACGAGACGGCAATTGGATTTTAATAGCGTATCACCTACTTTCCTTTGTAAGTGAGGAAACTTAGATATATATATATGTTGGCAGTCATTTTAATTATGAAGGACCGGACATCTTATGCTAGTTCATTTCTTAATTTCACAATTTGTATCCTCCTGCAGCCATTATTGTGGGACAAATATTCAGTAGAAAATCCACAATCTTTTTAATTTAATCTTTTGTTTATTACGTTCTGTCCATGACAGTAATCTAATTTTCCTAATATACTTGGATCAAATTCTATTTGCCTTGATGGATTACTTAAACTTATCGGGATTGATAACGTAGTTCTACTAAAGCAATACTTACAATGCTAAATGAAATATCAACTTTGGATAGTTGTCATTGAGTAGTAGGAAATGAATTGACCAAAATATTTGAAATTGGCAAACTTCAAATGCATGTACAACCATTGGCACTCGGTGCATAACATTTTAAAAACTTCACATCTTCAGAATGACGAATAGAGTTGAAATATTGATTCCAGGGTCAAGGATAACACTGCCTCATGATAATCAGAAAAGCATAATATTATTCGATTGGTTGAAGTAGGATGTAGGATACGTTGAAGAATCTGTCATAAAGTTTTGTTCATTTCAGAAAGTAGTTTCTTCTAAACGTTTCAAGTAGACGATGAATAAGTTAATTAAATGCCAATGCTATAAAACAAGAACGCAATTTTTTTTTATTTTTACGTAAAAATTTCATTGTTAGAAATAATATAACCACTAAATCATTAATTTAGATTAAAAATTATCTCACAATTACTAATGCAATAAGCCACATAAACATATTATATGGAATTATACCAGAGAAATATAAATATAATTTAAAGAAATGACTTAATAATAATTAAAATATTATTATTTAATAATGACCATGAATTACTGCACAGAGCTATTTTTATAATTTAAGGTCCACAAAAGACCACTGCAAATCAAATTTTAGTTTATCGTATCCTGATAACATCAAGAAAAAATTTCATATTATAGAGAAACGTGGACATGCCTCAGGAGCCGTGATCGACAAAAAGGATTTGTAGTTTCTTTCCCAACAAAGACCAAGCTTTGGTGCCATGTTTCCGTCTTAGCCTCTTAGCTAGGCAGTTCTTCTTGTCTTTTCTTTCAAGCGATGTATTCTCTGAAAGTCGCTTGAGTGGCCATTTAAAATAAGGTGCCATCCACCCCACGCTAATGTTATATATTTTTCTATGGGATGTACAATAATTAATCACATTTTAACAGTATTATTTTTTTTTAACCTCTCAGTACTACTGACTATCGTGAGCTGACCATAAACCACGGAGGTAGCTAGATACATGAGATTTGCCGGTGGCTAACGGCTACTCACGTCACGTGCCATAGGAATTCGATTGACCGGCGGCTGGCAAGTAGATGGATTCTTTTGTTATATAAAGCAAGCATCATGAGTAAAACCTCCGATATGTGTCCAAGATATTTAGTTCTAGAAGTTAAGTACCTTGTTTAAATTAGTTCCCCAGAAGAGGAACACAAAAATGGCGCAGAGTGAAGTGGTCTGTGTGACTGGTGCTTCTGGTTTTATCGGTTCATGGCTTATCATGAGACTACTGGAGCGAGGTTACACGGTGCGAGGCACCGTGCGAGACCCAGGTGACGGTCTTAATAACTTCTTCTTCCTTCGCATTGTTTTATGTCGTTTGAAAAAGTTATTGATTTCTGTTAAAATATCCATTTGCAGACAATATGAAGAAGGTAAATCATTTGTTAGAGTTGCCAAATGCAAAGACACATCTCACTCTATGGAAAGCTGATCTTGCAATTGAAGGAAGCTATGATGAGGCCATTAAAGGGTGCACAGGAGTTTTCCATGTAGCTACACCAATGGATTTTGAGTCCAAGGACCCTGAGGTATAAAGTTTTATATAATCTGCACGTCTTTAATCATGAAGAGGACACCTCGTCCTGTTTCTTCTCGGTTTCACTATATCTCCAATAGAGTGAGGCAATAAGCTTGCTTTCCTCGCATGTAACGCACGTAAATCAAATCACAGATTGTACTGTCGTAGTCAAGATCTTTAAGCAAAGACAATTGTCTCCATTCATATCTCTGTACCAAGAGGCGTGGGATTTGATCTTAGATTTGGACGGCGGGGCTAATAATAAATTAATTATTTAATAAAAAATAAATAATTAATTTAATCGGTCCCTTGATCGTAATAGAGCTATAGAAAAGTTACAGGAAGTATTGCCTTCAACAGCTTAGCAGCTATTCTCATTACGCATATATATATATATCATTGTTAAGGAAAGCCTTCAAGGGAGGTGAGTGATAAAAAGTCCGTTTGTTTTTCTTTTTCTTTTTTTCAGAATGAAGTGATAAATCCAACAATAAACGGAATGATAGACATAATGAAAGCATGCGTGAATGCGAAAACAGTAAAAAGGTTAGTCTTTACCTCATCAGCTGGAACTGTAAGTATGCAAGCGCAGGAGAGGAAGATTTACGATGAGACCTGTTGGAGCGACGTAGATTTTTGCCGCAACATTAAAATGACTGGATGGGTAAGTAACTTCTTTTTTTTTTTTTTTGTTACACTTACAATTTCTTTTCCGCTTGCATAAGAAGGACCTACTATATATCTGAAATTCAATTTATAAGATAAGAGATTGTATTCTCCGATCCAAATTATGTTTATTGTGTGCAAATTTAGAATGATTTTTGGTAACCAAAAATTTGATATTTCACAGTTCTTTTTTTCTCTGAACATTAAAAGAATATCATTGATCAATCCGCTAAAAGGTTAAATTTACAACTCTTATATATATATATGATCGCCCTTGGTTACACTTACATGTACTAGATATAAATACAAACCTTAAAATCTCTACGGCCTGCATCAATATGATCTAATGACTCTATTAAATTAATCGCGAAAGTTAAAAGGCTACATTCTGAATGCTGTTGAATAGTTTAGGCTGCTCAATGTAACAATATAATTTGCAACATAACCATTTGGTTTGACGTATATTCTTTTAAATTGTTACGTGTCTAAGTCTAACCTACTATCGGTTTATTTCGTCTTAATTAATGTGACATTTGGGGGGTATTAGCTCATTCGATGAGGACTTTTCACACCCTTGCATTCCCAATACAAAAGGAACGTAGCATAAAAAATGTCTAGCAATGATCGATTTAGATGCTCATTTTGGACGATTAATATCAATCATGCAGTCATGCAATTGCTTAAGAATCTCGTGCTTGTTGTCTACATTTTCTTTAAGATTTAGTTGCATCGATATAAGAAATTTTCTAGAGATACAATATGCTTTTATTCACCCAAAAAATACACCCTAAGACACGTTCAATGTATAAACCTAATTTGAGTATAATCCTGTCTTTACTGTTAAAAATTAAAATCATGAACGTTACTTACATGGCACGAAATTCTTACCGGTTGAAATAAAAACAAGAAAAGGCTCATAGTTTAGCTGCACTCGTATAGATGACTCTACCCAGCTACTACGATCTCACAACAAACTGGGATAAAACTAAGATTGTTTTTTTAGAGTCAGTTGAGAACTAATGTTTGTTTGATGGTTTTAAAAGGATTCTATTATTAGGTTTTGTCGACCTGGGTACTTCTTGAGTTGTCCGGTTAATTAGTAGAAATTGATCAATCTCAGAAATTGTTTTATGTTTTCCAGATGTATTTCGTGTCCAAGACGCTGGCTGAGCAAGCTGCATGGAAATTTGCTAAAGAGAACAATCTTGATTTCATAACTATAATACCAACTCTAGTGGTTGGTCCATTTCTTATGCCTTCTATGCCACCAAGTCTAATAACTGCACTTTCTCCTCTAACCGGTAAATACATAGTTCCCATCAGTAAACAAACACATACATAAGTATGATCCAAATAAACCAAAAATACAGTGCATTTCTGTTGGGTTGTTTTACAGGGAATGAAGCTCACTACTCGATCATCAAGCAATGTCAGTTCGTACACTTGGATGATCTCTGCATGTCTCACATATATCTTTATGAGCATCCTGAAGCAAAAGGTCGGTACATTTGCTCCTCCCACGACGCTACCATTCTTGATATTGCGAAGTTGCTGAAGGAAAAGTACCCGGAGTATGACATCCTACCAAAGTAAATTTCACTTTTCTACCTCTTAAATTGTATACGCATACATAACTAGCTAGGTTATTTAGTAATTTTGTTACGGTTTAAGATATGATATTATTTTTGAGCTAATAACTGTTGCTTATCTAGATTCGAAGGCGTGAAAGGTGAATTGGAGATGATCTCATTCTCATCAAAAAAGCTTACAGACATGGGGTTTCGGTTCAAGTACAGCTTGGAAGATATGTACACCGGAGCTGTTGACACATGCCTTGCCAAGCGTTTGCTTCAGCGTCCTAATAAGAGTGTGGCCAACGGGAAAAACTAATTATTCAATGAAGGCTTTTATTCCGCAATTTCCTTTGTATTTTGAAGTCAAAATAATTATTGATTATGGTTTGGGCAAATGAACACAAAAAGCTACTCTATCGTTTATTGCCTAGATACGTGATTTGTGCCAGCACAAAAGTGCCTTGCTCTTGCCTTCAACAGTAGGAGACGGTTTGTGCTTACGTCTTTGTTTTAATTTATTGTTTTAGTTTTTTAAATTCAATAAAATCTATTTAATTTAATTTAATTTATTTTAACTGTCTTTATATTTTTATAACTTACGAAAATTATTAAAAAAACTTGTCAATTTTATATTTTAGAATTAATTTAATTTTAAATTTTTATTTTGAAAAATATAGAATTTTCAAATTGATAACTGTTTAATAAAATATATTTAAAATACATAATTTCTAATAAATTTAATTTAATAATTAATATGTATAAATAATAGATATTATTTTATGAATAAAATTTATAAAAGTTTTCTTATTTAAATGTTAATTTTAATAAAATATAATGAATAATAATATTTATTAATAGATTATTTATAAGAGTAAAATAAATTTGTATACTTAATTAATTTATAAACATAATTTATCTCTAAGTTTGATCCGATATTTAATTATTAGGATAATAAAAATGTAATTATATTGAAATTAAAAAAATTAATTTAAAAACACAAAGACCAAAATTGAAATGAAATATTCCCGTAATTGTATAATACTCTCTTGTGTACTATCATTTAATAGTAAGAAATTAATTCAAGACTCCAGCTAGCACTTCTCTAAAAAGAAAGAATTGGAAATTATTCACCTTAAACATGCACCCTAACCATTTACAGACACAGGCTCACTCCTTCCCTTCTGTTTACATATGAGGAATTATTGAATAGAATGAGAATATCACCAAAAGATACTGAAGTGGTATTTTAACTATATATAATCGAAGTGAAGGAGAAGCTTTACATAGAAAGTGTAACTTCATCCTAAACTTAGACTGCCTTTATGAATTCAGACAAAAATTTCACTGTTTTTTCATGTATGACAATCTTCAGTTTAATTTCTGGTCGGGTCGGTCGTGCTGGGCCCGAGCCCAGTCGTAATGACTCACAGGCCGGTCGGTCCAATCTTCAAAGATC
>JANZXR010000172.1:47802804-47817992 GCA_027575705.1 Erythroxylum echinodendron | reverse complement strand
GCTTTCTGTTTACATAGACAAAGTGTTTTTGAAAAGAAAAAGTGGGCACACAATAAGTGATAAGTGTAAAGTGTTTTTAAAAAAAAATATACCGACTTCTGTTAAGTGATGTGACACGCCACCCTCGCGGGGCACGGATTCGGGTATCACCATCGATATAGGGTTCGGCGGGAGTGGGGTGTTACAACTATTGTAGTAAGATAGGACATATTCAAAAGTATTACAGAAAGAGAAAAATGATTTTGCTAAGTAGAAGAAAGAAAAAGATGAAAAATCTTTGCAATAATGAAAAGGTGAGGACATCACAACAATTACTATTACTGATAAAAAATTATTTTTCTTTGGAGTCTAGGTTGCTTGAACCTTGCTTGTGATTATTGGTTTTGGCTAATTAATTTAGGTTCCTCATATAATCTCACCTCATATTAAGAGTACTTCTTACTAGCAGTGACTATGGTTCAGTGAAAATGGAGAATCATGGCTCATCTAAGATTGTGAGCATAGGTAAAATGTACTTTAAAACATCCAATAGTTATTAGTGTTCAGAGATGCCCAATATGTTCGTGATATCATGTTGAATTTAATTTTAGTAAACGTACTCCATAAGGATGGCTTCTCTAGTAAATTTAGTAAAGAAAAACGAAAAATCATAAACGGGAGTTCAGCAATAGCCTAAGAAACTAAGTAGAGGACCTTGTATATGATGCAAGCTAAATTGTGTCAAGAAGATGCCAATATGATTAGTAGAAGAAAGTTATGACATAAGCGAAAGAGGTATGTATCTCCTTATTATGAAACAATACCTCCCTAATGTACAAGGTATGTCTTTAAGACTTTATGTTGATTTTTTCAGCTAGAAAATGACATACAGTATCATTTCATCCTTGTACCTTATATAAAAGATATCATATTATAGATCATGTGCATAATGATACTTAAGTTATAGATTCTAAGTCAAATTTTGATACACTATATTTTGTTGCTTTTATTGATAATTTTTTCATAAAACAATGGGCTTTTATGTTAAAAATTAAAGATCAGGTACTACTAATAGTTAGAGAGTTTTAGGCTAAAGTTGAGAGAGAAACAAGTCAAAAGCTCAAGTTTGTAAGAATTGTAAAGAATATAAAGGAACATTTGAGGCATATTACAAGGCGTAGGGTATTATACTTACACTTTAGTTAAATGGGATAGCAGAGAGAATGAACAAAACAATTCAAGAAGAATTCAATGTATGCACTCTTATGTAAATTAAAGTTACCAAAATTCTATTGGGTAGAGGCAATGCGTACAATATTATACCTCATTAATTCCTTTAATTCCACTTGATAGTGATGCTCAAAATGGAGTGTAGACCAATAGAGATGTTTCTTATAAGCACTTAAGCGTCTTTGGATGTTTAACATATGTCTACATTCCCAAAGATGAGAGGTCTAAGCCTGATAGTAAGTCAAAACCATGCATCTTCCTTGGTTACTTATGAGATAAACCTAGGTATAAGTTGTGAGTTTTAGTTTTCAAGAAAGTAGTCATAATTCGAGATGTTATATTTATAGAAAACAAGATCATTAAAGACTATAAGAAGCCATAATAACCTAAGTCTTCTCCTCTTGTCACATTATACTAAAATTCTATTTTTTCAAATGTTGTTTATAGAAAACAATAATAAAACTTCTAGGAATATGACCATAATGGCAATGATGGTGATGATGAAAATGAAGAGCCACCAATAAACGAGTCCATTATATAAACAAAACTTTAATTAAGGAGATCTACTAAATATAGACAACCTTCCTCTAGATATCCAGTAATTGACTATACTCTATTGAGTGATAGGGAAGAGTCATAGAGCTATAAAAAGGCTATGTCATATGTGTATAGCAAGGAGTGATACAATTCAATGTAAGAAGAGATGAAATCTTTACATAAGAACCACGCTTATGACTTGATAAAGTTGCTTAAGGGTAAGAAAGAACTTAAGAACAAGTCAGTGTTTAAATTGAAGATTGGAGGAGATGTTTCAACACCTAGGTACAATGCAAGGATTATTGTAAAAGTTCTTGACCAAAATAAAGGTATTCATTTTGATGAGATTTTCTCTCCATTTATGAAGATGCTTTAATTTAGTTTATTATTGGCTTTGTTGTTAGTATGAAATATAACAAATTGAAATGAAAAACAACAATCATCTATAATGATTTAGAGGAGAAAATTTATATAAAACAACTTGAAGGCTTTGAGGTTAAGAGAATAAGAATCCAGTGTATTGTTTAAAAAAGAGTTTGGAAGGCTTAAATCAAGCACTTCAGCAATGGTACAAGAAGTTCGAGTCTTTTATATTAGACTATGGGTTTTACAAGACGTGTGTAGATCATTTTGTACCTATGAAGAACTATATAGAGAGTGATTTTCTTATTTTCTTATTATAACTTATTGACAATGTTGATTATGAGTTATGATACTAAAAAGATCGCTAACTTAAAGAGTGCATTAAATAAGTCATTTGTAATGAAGGAACTCATCCTTGTAAAGTAAATTTTGGGCAGTAGTTATAGCTATCATAAGAAAGATATATCAAGAATGTGTTGTAAAAGTTCAACATAAACAAAGGTAAACACGTGAGTACTCCATTTGTAAGTGATATAAAATTGAGTTTTGGTCAGTATCCTATAGGTGATGAAGTAAAGAAAGAGATGAAGGTGCCTTATGCATCCACCATAGAAAGCTTGATGTATGTTATTGTATACACTAGGATGGATATAACTCATAATTTTGGGATTATTTGCATATTCACAAGTAATATTGAAAAGGATTCTTAGGAAGTAATGAAATAGATTTTCAAACGTCTTAGAGGTACTTCCAGAGGGTGCTTGTTTTCTAGTCCTGGACTATGTTAGGCCCCGAATCTTTTAGTAAGCATGAATTAAATGATTTTGGTGATTTTTTTGGATAAATTATATTCTTCTATTGGAGTTAATTAATTAAGTCAAGTTTAGGAGGATTTGGGGAAGTTTACAAGAGGCTGTGGGAACTAAGTTGAACTTCAGTATGACTTTCCATCCTCAGACAGATGGTCAATCTGAGAGGACCATTCAGACACTTGAGGGAATGCTCAGGGCATGTGTGATGGACTTCAAGGGAGCCAGGGATGTGCATTTGCCATTGGTCGAATTTGCTTATAATTCGTACCATTCAAGCATTCAAATGGCCCCTTATGAAGCCCTATATGGAAGGAGATGTAGAACTCCAATATACTGGGATGAAGAGGGAGAAAGAAAATGGATAGGGCCAGAATTGGTGCAGATGACAGTAGACAAGGTCAAATTGTTAAGCAGCGGTCTAAAGCTGCACAGGATAGAATGACAAGTTATATTGATGCACACCGAAAGGAGATGGAGTATGAAGTCGGTGAAAAAGTTTCATTTTCTAGCAATTAAACAGACTGATCCTTTGAATGTCTTAGCAAAGAAGTATATTAAGGGATTCAGGTTGACAGGTAGGAGTGGACTAGTCGATTATTCTAAGAGCTGAACTGAACCTAGAGAAGGGGAGTTTTGAGAAGAAAATCCGATAATGGTCAAGGTATTCTCTTTGGAAGATAACTTACGTATTAAGAAAATCTACATGCATGAAAGAGCTAGAATTCGAAATGCGGGGTCTAACAGCTATGGTATCAGAGCAAGTAAGGGTTGGACTCTGATAACGGGGTCCAACAGTTGTCGTATCAGAGCAAGTAGGAGATAGACTCTGAAAAGTGGGGTCTAATAGCTGTGGTATCAGAGCAAGTAGGAGTTGGACTCCGATACTGGGGTCCAACAGACTACCTGTGTTAGATGATTATACAGATGCTGATATGTCAAGGAATATTAATTCAATTCTACTTCCAAGTACTTGATGATATTTATAAGGGGAGCTATCACTACAGGAAATTGATGATGCTTGATGCAATAAAATAGAAACATCATCAATAACTATATGTGACACTTTTTGACAAATTGGATAATTGCTTATAGTTTAGTTTTTTTTGGTATGTACTATTGGCAATCAAGGTTGCAAAAGTATGTTATTATGTCGACTACTAAATCTCAGTACATAGTAGTTTTTAAATTTGGTAAGGAATTAGTATGGATGAGGGATTTTTTCAAAGATTTAAGTTTGAACCAAGAGAAATTTGTAACCACTATGATAGTTAGAGTACGATCCCCTTACCAAGAACACTGTTTACAACTTTCAAACCAAACATATTCAAGGAGTATCATTGGATTTGAGAAGCAGTAGATGAAAAGTTATTTGAAATTATGAAGACTCACACTAATCTTAATGAGTTAGATATATTAATGAAGATCATGTCAAAAGATAAGCTTATTATTTATCAAAAGAAAATGGGCTTGGTTAAACACCCCAAAATAAGAGTAAGGGGAAGCTATATTGATTATTCCTCTTACTTGAAGGAAAAGTCTGTATTTTATTTTGGACTAATTTCATGTATTTTACTATGTGAGATTGTCTTATATAATATTCATGTAGTAAGAGATTTGAACTACCCACTTTACATGTACTTGAAGTACTCGTTCAAAGGAAAAATGAGGATGATAAAGTGTCAATCAGTGGATGGAAATTTTCTTACAGATTATGAGCTATAATAGAGAGAGAAGAGAGCATTGATTGATAGAGTGAAGAAAAGAGGAAAAAATTAATGTAGTAGAATTTTTTTCTTACTCTGGGTGATAACTAAATAACCTTTAATTGTATAAAATTTTAGTATATTATTCTTGGAGCTTATCTTTTCACATTCGATGGTCAAATTTTTATTTATCTATTCGTCTTTATATGAGAAATTTGTGTTTACCAACCCTTTAGATAATGATTATTCGAAATTATTGAGTTAAGGTTCATCTATAATAATTATATTTACCTTTAATTAAGGTTAGGAAGAAGAACTATTGTATTCACTAGTTTGTTATTGATTAGTGAAAGTTTTGGCACTATTTGTAATCGATCTTGTAATTTTTTTCTCACATCGAATGTTCATAGAAATTCTTATGTCTCCTTATATTGTGAACAAATTTTATTTTACTTATAATTGTTGTGACTTTTGGTTAGTATTAATTATTTAGTGGACAACATAACCTAAAAAAATTATTTATCCCTTCCGATAACATCTTCTTATTGCTTGTGTGTATTTTAATCCCTTTGTAAACTAGCTAAATGAATACATCTCTGTAGTACTACATTAGTTTGCAAGTGTTGTCACAAAATGGAGTTCCAGTAAAAAAATGAGAAAAAGCCTTACATCCTTGCTCTTTAATTTGGTATTTTCAACAACTATGTTGTTGTATTGGGTTTATTCTACAATTTCCTTAGTATCGTTTTATTGTTTTCATCCTTCCAAATTAATAGTTTGACACTACAAGAAAAAGGTTTTGGTGACGGAAATTATAAACAAAAAATAAAGCTTTTCCTTTGGGAAACAAATTTGGAAATGGAAATTACCGACGGAAGGAAACATTAGAGAAACAAATATTAGTAAATTTAGTGATGGCAGCTTGTATATCCATCGGTACTATAAGCGACGGATCAGTGAGTTAAAGAAAATTTACATACAGATTTATAGAATTATGTAGCTACTTTGCAGATAGAATCCTACTATTATATCAGTGAATTTGTCGATAGTAAATCTTATGTTCGTCGGTAAAGTTATCGACAGATATATACGTTTCCATCGCTATATTTACCGAAGGAAACATTAATCGTCGCTAATTTTTTACTGACGAAGTGACATATTTCTTTGATAACTTATAGACAGATTTATTTATTTATTTTCTAATTAGCGATGGAATGATATTTTCTGTCAATAATGTACCGAAGGAAGTTATCGTCTCGTTGCTAAATAGCAACGGAATATTGTAGGTCAGTCGGGAAATTTAACTTTGATAAATTTCTACTTCCATTTGTCACTTCCTACCCGACTTTTCTGTTCATAATCTTATGATTTTTTGTATATCTAATTTATGTAAATAATATAACATTAATTGATAAATATAATGTAAACATTATCTTGATTGTTAATATAATAAAAAATAAAATGTATTCGAATAAGTAATCATTGTAATTAACTGTAAATTAAGAATTTATACGAAAACTTAAGTGTAGCAAAACATCAAATGCATTCACTATACAGGTGTTGAAGGCTGATGCTTTGACTGCTGCAATGAGGTATTGTCCCTCCCCTTTAATTAATTCATCTCATTACGACGTTGGGCTATGTACTCTATCGACTGTTGCAACTGAGTTGCCAGCCTCTCTATTTGTTCTCAGGCTGGAGGGCTCTGTCATTTGATGCAGACCACATACTAGATCTAGCTATAGTGAATGTAGAGGATTGTAAATAACATGTGTTTGCAAATAAACCTAAGCTAAAAATTTTTCCACGACGAACCCTACCACCCACTGCATCAAAACACGCCTGACTCTCATCAACAATTTCGGAGTTTTGAGATTGTCGTTCAATGCTTTCTTGTATTTGGTCCTATCATTATAATTCTTTATGTTAATAAGTGATACTTTTTAAGAATTAATATTAAAGTATATATTTTACATACATTAACTTGTCTGCATCGATTGTTGATGAAGGTCACACCATCATACTTCTTGGTATGAGTATGCAAAAAAAGATGACATGGTATAGGCTTCCTACCTATAGACTTTTCCTTCATCAGAATAAATTGTTATAAGTGAACTATAATTTACAAAATTTCAGTAGAATTTCCTCTATTTTTATGATATATACCCCCTGTTAGACAAAAGAATTAACTTAACAATACAACCATTAATGTCACAAGACATTTATATCCTTATTATTCTCCTTAATGCACAAATATTTTCAATTTAAATTTTATACATCAAATTACATTGAAATTAAATTTCATACATCAAAGTACAAAAATTAGAATATAAGTGTAAAGTTTTGATACTTACAAGTTGAAGTGCATGCTCCTAGTGGGTTAAAGATCCTCTAGTGTGTATAGGTAGGCTCTCTCTATCTGGTCCTACATGTCTATTGGTAGAATTGCACTCTGAACTGGATATTGCCTCAGGTGATGCTCAATACTGTTGTCAACGACTCCGTATTTCTTCAGATATATATGATGGTTTGACAACATTCTTGTGTATCGAAGCAAGAAAGTCTCCATAACATTTACGAGTCGCCTCTTCCATACATTATAAATTATAGCACCAAATTTTGGATCCCAAAAAATTCTTTCTGGAAAAAAAGAAAAAATACAATAAGTACTTATAAACGACAATATTTATCTAATTAATGTATGAAATTAGATAAAAATAAAAAAGATTAAAAATATATTTTGTGTACCTAAGCTCCTGATAATAAAAATCCTTTATCAGCTGAGAGACATTTTTCTATATATAACCCTTAAGATCTATCCTCTCTTTGAATTTGGATTAGATACTTCTTGAGCACGTTCCAGATGGAACCAACCTACTATATAAGTTATTTTAGATTGTTTTCAAATTAAAACCTCTAACTTCAGTATAAACCTATGATGTTATCATGTATTACAAAATTTTTTGAATTTTACTTACAAATTGTTGACAATTGTGATGTATGTTCTTCCATCAACTCCCTTAGCCCGTGGTTGGAGGTCGTGTCCTTTATCTGCAATATTTACCCCTGATATTTTTTTTAGTATAAGGGTGGTGGATGGTGTAGTAGAGTTGCTTGATGGTATAACAGCAGGTACAGAACGTGATGTCTCACTTAGATGTGCAGTAGCGTCTGCACAATGTGATGCTTCACTTGAAAATTCACTGGCTTCTTCAAATCGTTATTACCTAGACCTTGGTGGCATTATATCATGTTTTCTCTTTGATTGCATATTTTTAACCTGAAATTCACACTTTATTGAATTTTCCAGTAATAGAACAATATAAATTCAATATATAACAATATATTGTTGATGTAATAATAGATTTATTCATATAATATTTCGTTACAAACACAAATTAATCACTATCATGACTTAATTGTAAATTAAAATCATCATCATCTTCTTTTTTTGAAAAAGTAGAATCAAATTCAGGCTCCTTTTCAAATCTCTCGCCCTCCTCATCTTTTCTAGATGAAATGTTAACATATTCATTTTTTGGATCGTACAAAGTTTCATTCTCATCATATGTTACACATGCATTTATTTCATAAACATCTTCTTGAAATGCTTCACTTTCAACTCTCTTATTTCCTCCTTTTTCTTATAATTCAAAAACACCTCTAGGTTTTACTTTGCATATGGCTAACCAATCTGATTTATCTCGTCATAAGCTAGGAAGAGGGACATAATACACCTGGATCACTTGTATCACTAACACAAAAGTTTTAAATTGTCTAAATCTTCTTCTCTGCTTGATTTCCACTAAATTGTATTGACTGTGCACTTTTGTTCCAACATTAGAAGTTGGATGAAACCATTCATACTTAAATATCACACTCTGTTTTATTGGCAACGTAGGGTACATAATTTCAAATACCTAAAAATTTTTACCATAGCAATCCATAAACTCTCCCTATATGCAAACCCTACTATTTATTGTTATCATACTATGACCATGATATTCTGTATAAAATTTGTATCAATTAACAAAATACACTAGATATGATTTAACAGTTCGCAATGATCCTTTGGCAAGATCAAATATGAACTTATTCTCTATTGGATTTTCTGAGGCCTACATAAAAACAATTTGTCATATTAAATATTATAATGTCATCTAATCACTTTGGTATGATAATTCAATCATTTAAATTATTATAAATGAAACTTAAATATTTCTAGAACTATTGAGGAAAGTGTCTTTTAACTTCTTTATTAGTATCATCCTGTGTTGTTTCGCACATTAACTCTGATAACCATTGCTCGTATAATGTAAAAGCATTATTATGTATTTTATTTGTGAGCAATAGTAACTTCGGAAACTTAAATAGTTTATTTAAATCAACTAAAACTTACTGCATGAGAGTTTGAACCTTTTGACAATTCAATACGATATAACCATAAGTAGCATCTATTTCTTTTACTCTTAACATTCTTCTTGTTAAATGTCCATTTGTTCATCTTGGATATGTTAAAATGGATAAGTTACCATCAACATCACCCGTTTCTCCCCCAACATCTATACAAGGAACTTTTCTTTATCTTGTATGCACATACGACTCAAAATAATGTGAACAAAATGTACTTGCTTCCTCTATTAAATAAGCACTACATATCTAACCATCAACTCTAGCCTTGTTTTTTATGTTTTTCTTCAAGTGATGCAAATGCCTCTATTACAAATAGGGTTATTACAATTCTGTGATTAAAACATGCAATAAATTTTATTTAAATATTAACTATAATTACCTCTTAAATGGATACATCCATTAATATTGAACTGAACTAGTAAGTTTAGCCTTGTGTGCTAAATGTAATGGGTAGATGCTCTATGCAGTCAAACAAGCTTGCAAAGAAAATCCCTTCCAATTTCACAAGATAAATGGAATTTCCCTTTCTAGTTTTTCCATTTAAGCCAATTTTATTTCAGATGATGTTAAGCTTTTGAAAAACAAACTTAATTTTGTTATAGCTTCCTAAACCTTATTGGATAGTAACTCTCGAAATGTAATTGGAATTAGCCTTTGCATAAACACATGATAATCATGACTTTTTATCCCAAATAATTTGTACTTCCTCACATCCACACATTATGCTAAGTTTGAAACATAAACATCAGGAAATTTTAAACTTTTCAGCCATTCACATACATTTTTTTCTATTTTTTATCCAAAGTGTAACATGCTTTTGGATATTTACTGATGTGAAGATCTTTATCCAACTTATTTCTTCTACAAAAAGTTTAAATCAGCTCGTGATTTTGCATTTTTCTTTATCCTCCTTTTTCATTTATGGTGTTAAACAAATTTTCAAATATATTTTTTTCAATATGCGTCACTTATAGATTATGATGTATCAAATTATTTTTCCATTATGGCAAATCCTAAAAGATACTTCATTTTCTCCAACTGAAGTTTTTACTAATGCTTTTCTTAACTTCTTCAGCTTCAAGTTCTGTAACTTTTAATAACCATAATTCATCAATCTCCTATAATATCTCTTTACCAACTTTGTAAAGGGGAGGAGGTGTTTGTACCATCATATTCTTAAAGAAATTTTGTTTATTGTGAATAAATAGATGGTTTGGAGGAAGAAATTTATTGTAGTTGTCAAACTAAGATGTTTTGGCCCAGTTAGGAAGATAAAATACATTAGAATCATTGCTACAATAAGGACAAGACAATTTCCCTGTTGTGCTCTGTCTAGATAGCCTAACATATTCAGGGAAATCACTATTAGTCCACATCAAAGTTGCTCTCAATAGAAAATTTTGCCTAAGAGACACATCATATGTCTCCACAATAAATTACTAAAGATGATACAATTCGGAGACCATAGTTGTAAGAAAGCATCGATTGTATGTTTTGGATTCGTAGGCCCTGGCATAATATCCATTAAGAACATATATGCCTCATTCATACACACCTATGGAGGCAAATTATAAGGAGTAATTATAATTGGTTATGATGAATATTGTTGGCCAGATTCCAAGAATCTGTTTGTTGACAACCCTAACCTAACATTAAAGTCTGCAAATTCAAAATGTGTGCTATTGAAATGTTATCATGCGAGTGTATATTATGGATGGCTCATTATTCCATCATCTTGCTCATTTTCATTATGCCATCACATATGAGATATAGTAATATTAGATGCATATAGTCTTTGAAGTATTGGAGTTAGCGGGAAATAATACATCCACTTTCAGAGTACTAATTTCTGTTTCACATAACGTTTTCTAGGTTTGAACCTAGATTGACCACAAAATTTAAACTTTTGTAATTTTACATCATCTCCCCAAAACAACATACATCCAAAATTGGAACAGCTAATTTTTTCAACTGGCAAACCAAGATCCCTAATACGTTTCTTCATATTGTAGAAAAATTATCAACCATTATATGATCAGGAGGCAATGATGCTTGTTTCTTTAGACTAAGCAAGAATTTTATCTAAACTTCGATCAGAAATATTGCCTTTAGACTTTATGTGCAATATTCGAGCAATTGAAGATAATTGAATCATAGTCTCATAATTTGGCCATAATTCTTAGTTAGTTGATTTGAACAAGTTAAAAAAAAACTTTTTGCATGTGGGTTTGGTTCTTTTTCAAGATTTTCTATATTTGCTTGAAAGGTATGATCAACTGTATCATAAACCATTTGCATGTAAGGATTTTCAGTTGCATCCACATTATCTGTTATAAATCTAGTCCCCCTTCAAACCCATCCACATTTATTGACGAGTTTACTTCATTACCACTTGAGGGTTACAAATAAATGACTCTCCATGTTGTGTCTACTTAAAATAATTTAGAATAAACTCTTTTCTTAACAAATGGAGATTCACTTCATCAATAGGAAGAAAATGAATATGTTTGCACCTTTTACATGGACATCTGATCTTTGGATCATCCATATATGTAGGTTGAGAACATGCACAATGAATAAAAGCTTCAACTCCCTCAACAAACTCATCATTAATGAAACCATCGGGTGTTAATCATCTATGCATCCAAGATCTATCAACATTACTCATTTCTTCAAAACTGTTATTTAAAAAAAATGATTTCATAGTCAGTATCCTTCATTTCCCCTAATTTTATAGAATATTTAATATTTACTTTACAAAACATCCCTTAAGTTTTACAAATCTCTGACCATTTTCCCTCCAAATTGAAACCAACCTATCCCACTATATGAGTTCATAATTATGCAAAAAAACCATATGTGAGTATTAGTCAAATGAAACAATATGCCAACCAAGCACTATGGTACGTGGAATTATTTACACATGTGAATCGAGAAATCAAATTCTCGTTGTGACTTCTAAGCTTGTGGAATTTTTCACCGATAAAACTCATCGGAGCTGCATCACAAGTTTCTAACCTATATACTATCCTAGGGGTTTATTATGCCTTAAATCATCTATAGTTATACAAATTCGTTTGACATGTAGTAAATACTATATAATTCAAACATCTAGCCATCAATCATTCTAACAATATTCCAAACAACAACATATAAAACCATGATAGCTATGTTTTCATTAATCACCTATAAGTTGATTTCTAAAGTTTAATTTTAAACAAGCATTATGGTACGTGGCATTGTTACACCATATGAATCGAGAAAGCATGTTCTCTCTGTAAATCTTAGGCTCGTGGAATTTTTCATTGATAAGCCTCATAGGAACTGTATCACGAGTTTCCAGTCTATATATAATCCCAGGGATTTATTATTCCTCAAATTATCTATAATTATAAAAACTCATTCGACATGCAGTAACTACTTATATAATTCATACGTCGAATCGTCAATCATTCTAACAATATTCCAAGCAACAACATAATAAACCAAGATAACTATGTTTTTATTAATCACCTACAAGTTGATTTCTAAAGTTTGATTTTAAACAAGCACTATGATATATGGCATTGTTACATCATATGAATTAAAAAAACAATTTCTTATTGTGACTCCTAGGCTCGAGGAATTTTTATCTATAAGCCTCACTGGAGTTACGTTACGAATTTCTAGCCTAGATACCATCCTTGGGGTTTATTATGCTTAAAATCATCCATAATTATACAAACTCAATCGACATGTAGTAAATACTTATGTAATTCATACATCTAACCATCAATCATTCTAACAATATTCCAAACAACAATATACAAAACCAAGATAACTACGATTTTGTTAATCACCTACAAGTTGATTTCTAAAGTTTGATTTTAAAAAAGCACTATGGTATGTGGCATTGTTACACCATATGAATCGAGAAAGCATGTTCTTGCTGTGACACTTAAGCTTGTAGAATTTTTCATCGACAAGCTTCATAGGAGCTGTATCATGAGTTTCCAGCCTATATACCATCCTAGGAGTTTATTATGCTCAAATTATCCATAATTATACAAACTCATTCGACATGAAGTAAATACTTTTGTAATTCATACATCTAACCATCATTCATTCTAACAATATTCCAAACAACAACATACAAAAACCAAGATAACTATGATTTTATTAATCACCTACAAGTTGATTTATAAATTTTGATTTTAAACAAGCACTATGGTATGTGGCATTGTTACATCATATCTATTGAGAAAGCAAGTTCTCGTTGTGAATCCTAGGCTCGTGACATTTTTTATTAATAAGCCTCATACAAGCTACAACATGGGTTTCTAGCCTAGATACCATCATTGGGGTTTACTATGCCTCAAATCATCCATAATTATACAAACTCAATCGACATACAGTAAATACTTATGTAATTCATACATCTAGCCATCAATCATTCTAACGATATTCCAAACAACAACAAACAAAACCAAGATAGCTATTTTGCATTAATCACCTACAAGTTGATTTCCAAAGTTTAATTTTAAACAAGAACTATGGAACATGGTATTGTTACATCACATGAATCGAGAAAGCAAGTTCTCACTGTGACTTCTAGGCCTGTAAAATTTTTCGTCGATAAGCCTTATAGGAGCTACATCATAGGTTCCAGTTTATATACTATCCTTGGGGTTTATTACGCCTTAAATCATCCATAATTGCACAAACTCATTCGACATGCAATAAATACTTATGTAATTCATAAATCTAGCCATTAATCATTCTAACAATATTCCAAACAATAACATACAAAACCAAGATAACTATGCTTGAATTAATCACCTATAAGTTGATTTTCAAAGTTTGATTTTAAATCAGCATCATGGTAAATGGCATTGTTACACCATATAAATCAAGAAAATAAGTTATTTTTGTGACTCTCAGGCTCGTGAAATTTTTCAACGATAAGCCTCTTGGAGTTGCATCATTAGTTTCTAGCTTTTATGCCATCCTAGGGGTTTTTTATTCCTCAAATCATCCATAATTATACAAACTAATTTCACATGCAGTAAACACTTATATAATTCATACATCTAGCTATCAATCATTCTAACAATATTTCAAACAACAACATACAAAACTAAGATAACTATGCTTACATTAATCACCTACAAGTTGATTTCCAAAGTTTGATTTTAAATAAGCACTATGGTGCATGGCATTGTTACACCATATGAATCGAGAAAACAATTTCTCACTGTGACTCTTAGGCTCGTGGAATTTTTCACCGATAAGCCTCATGGGAGTTGCATCACGAGTTTCCAGCCTATATACCATCCTAGGGGTTTATTATGCCTCAATTATCCATAATTATACAAATTCACTCGACACAAAATAAATACTTATGTAATTCATACATGTAACCGTCAATCATTCTAACAATATTCCAAGCAACAACATACAAAACCAAGATAACTATGTTTTTAGTAATCACCTGCAAGTTGATTTCTAAAGTTTGATTTTAAACAAGCACTATAGTATGTGGCATTGTTATATCATATGAACTGAGAAAGCAAGTTCTTGTTGTGACTCCTAGGCTTATGGAATTTTTTATCGATAAGATCATGGGAGCTACATCACAGATTTCTAGCCTAGATACCATCCTTGGGGTTTATTATGCCTCAAATCATCCATAATTATACAAACTTAATCGACATGCAATAAACACTTATGTAATTCGTACATCTATGTAACACCGCATTATCCTAGGGTATGCACTGGGACGCCTGTAGGTCATTCCGATACATATCCTAAGATAAGGGAGTGCTACATGCACACACTACAGTACTCCACATGGCATCACATACATTTAAATAATAAAACCAGTAATTGTAAATCACAAAATTTTTAAAACCAAAATCTGCCTCTTTTCATTACTCAAACTCAACAGTTTTATACATCAAATGTACAGTCTGTACATACAGAAATCCTAATACAGATACTATGAAAGAAGAAGAAGATACAACAACTCCTAACTATGTCATCCCAAAAATATGAAGTCCCAGCTGACCCACCTGTGTGCCATGACCTCTCTCGCAAATCTGGTCTACACAGTCTCAGAGAAGTCCCTCTGGAGCTAGGAGCCTAATCTCTCGGTCCTGAAAAATATTTTGCA
>JANZXR010000172.1:47783509-47799188 GCA_027575705.1 Erythroxylum echinodendron | reverse complement strand
GATATGATGCCATGTGGAATGAATGTAGTGATCGCACGTAGCTCACCCTTATCATAGGATATGTACCGGAATGACCTACGGGTATCTCGGTGCGTACCCAACGGTAAGGGGGTGCTACATGTTGCTGCTTATTAATTGCTGTCGATAAATCGACATCGATATCCTTATGACCAGTGTCACGAGGATTAACACTTTTAGCTTCATTGTTGGCCATCAAACAAGGCAAATCTTTGTCTCTGATACGACTTGACATAGAACAGAATCATTGGGTTTACCAGTGTAAATCCCAAGCACCCACAATTCAGAATCCACCAGAAAAATGATAGAAACCAAAACTAATATTTTCATTGTATAGTCAATCAGAGCATAAAGAGCCTTAAATAGTCTCTAAAATCCTAATTTAAGCAAAAGACCAAATTAGACATTTACTAAACAAAAGACAAACAAAAACTTTCCGAAAACATATTATAATAGGAAATCTGACGCCCGAGTTAAAAGTTATGCCCATTTCTTCAGAACAACTCTTTTAGCCATTTTTTTGTCCATCTGTTCTTCAAACTCCAAATCCAATTATCCTACATCACTAAATTAATTAATCGAAATCTATTAGGATATATGTTATATATCTAAGTAATTAGTTTTGACATTCTTTATTAATTGGACCTATAAGATATTAATTGGATGATGATAGCTAAACAATAATCCTTGTTTGAATTGCATTCAAAAAGTTATTTTAGATAATGTTCTAGATGTTATGGAATCTTATCTTGAATAGATGTGTATCTTGAGAAGAGGTATGATGGATTTTTGAGATAACGTAGAACTCTATTTTAAATTAAAGTTGCATTCATAACTTACTTTATTGGTTCTTCAACTGAGACACATTGCTTGGATGTCGAAGTCTTTGCAAAGAAGACGTGCATCTTGCATGGGAGTCTTACAATTAATAGGATAACGTTGCTAGAATTTTTAAAAGTGTGTGGCCAAGTGCAAAAAATCTATGAGATAATGGGTTGTATAAAAAGTCGTGCGTGTGTTCCATATTTAGAGATACCGTGGGTGTGTTTTGGAGATGGATGTTACTTTAATTTAGTGTGGATTTAATTGAAGGAGTTGTCGAACCAAACATGATCCACGTTCATGCCCTTCTCCACCAGTAATAATTCTTGTACTATATGCGACGACTTCATTACTATATTCTGCAGCCTTTCGAATGCACAAACTTCAGAGGTCACATTGTTTTCTTCCAAAAAGAATAACATTCGTACATAAATGTCAGATCGGGAAGTTTTTCTTGGTGGGAATATGAACTAAAATATTTATTGTGGCTTCGTGTTGGTGTTTATGTGAATCAGCCCATTATTGTTGTGACGAATTCCAGATTTATTTTAGTGGAGCTTAACTTTTCGGGAAGTTGTTCTTTTCTTTTGTCTTAAGTGTTTTTATTTTTGTTTCTAGTTATTTTAATCACTTGAGCTGTTCGTTAATTATTTAATTAATTGTCTTTTATTAAGAGTGGTTCAGAAAAATCCTCTGTTGAGGTTAACATGAGTCGGTCGTGTTATCAGATGTGAAATTCTTTCACTGGAAGTAAGGTTAAGAGATAGTATCAAGGGTTGAGTGGTGTCGGCTCAGTAAAGCCTTGGTAAATCTATTGTATTTCGATGAAAAAATTAATCTGGGTGAGGGCCCCGTAGACGTATGCAAGGAGTGTCAAACTGCATTACCAAATTTCTGGTGTCATATGTTATTTTTCTTTTGATTGATTTTTGTTTTTATTTGTGCCAGAGATGACCACGTAAAATCAGACAGTTTACGAAACTATCTACCCCTTACGATTTTTCAATTGGTATCAGAGAAGGTCACCGTTTCAGAACTTGTTAGCAAGTTGGTGCAGATCCTAGTTTCGCGAGCATGGCTATAAGAGAAGGAGCATCAATTATTAGGCCATCGTTGTTGGATGGTTCCAATTATCCTGCATAGAAATCATGGATGAGGATCTTTATTTAGGAACAGGAAACAAAAGCATAGAACTTGGTGTTACATGGTTGGACACATTTTATGATTACTGACAATATAGGAGAGACAGTTGTAAAAGATCCATCTGAATGGACAAGAGTCGAAGAAGAGAGGGCACTTGGAAACTCATAAGTAATGCACGTAATTTTTAGTGTTGTTGATGAAGGACGCTTCTCAATGATATAGGCCTGTGAGTCGGCTAAAGAAGCATAGGATGCTTTGCAAACTATTCATGAAGGGTCCAAATCTGTGATAGCGTCAAGAATACAAATGTTAGCTGTGAGGTTTGAAGAACTGAAGATGGATGAAAATGAAACTATTGGGGACTTTCATGAAAGATTGCGAGATATAAAAAATCAGGCGCTTCAACTTGGAAAGAAATATTCTAATCAAAAACTTGTCAAGAAGACGTTGAGATCACTGCCTCCAAGATTTATTCTGAAAATTATAAGAATAGAGGAAGCCAACGACATCAATGATCTGTCATTAGAGAAGGTAATTGAAATTTTTACAATTTTCAAAATGAATATTTTAAGGGTAAGCAATAAAGAAGCAAAGGATTGACATTAAAGGTTAAAACTCAAAAGGGTGAAAGGAAGGTGAAGAGAATCAAATCTTATGAGTGTCTAGATTTCGAGCACGTTTAAGCCAAATGTGTTAATACTTTGAAGAAGAGAAAAGGAAAATCCTTTACTAGCACTTGGAGTAAGAATGAATCCGAGAGTGAATATAGTAGTGAAAAAGAAATTGTTAATGGTGATGCTTTAGTTGCTTTACATATCAAAAGTCCAGTTACTTGTTTAACAGTAACCTAGAAGGAAGTAACCAAGGACGAAAAATTAAATAAATCAGAAAATTTCGAGAAAAATTCAAGCGATTCATCTCAAAACTCAATCTCAGATTATGAAAGTGATGAAAATGATTTAGGTGATAAAAAGGAGAACATTTATGAGACTTACGAATTAATATACGAAATATAGGTAAAACTTGTAGAAAGAATGAAAGATTGAAGGAAGAGAATCTCTTCACGAAGAACACCATCCAAGAGTTAGAAAAGAAATTGATGGTAGCTTTATACCAGCTGAGTAAAGCCAGACTAAAGTTAGCAAGTACTAAAAAGGGATTGAGAATGTTGAATGGAGGCATAGAAAAGACAGAAAAGTTTATCGAAATCGATAAGGTTAAAGGGGATCTTCAAGGCATTGGTTAAAAAGTTGATTGCTCTAAGGTAAATGAGGAGAAAAATGACATGTCTAGATCTGTCCGAGAAGAAGAAACATCGAGAAAGAATCGAAGATTTATACCCACGTGTCATTTTTGAGGAGTTATTGGGCATATAAGACCAAGATGTTACCAATTGCTGCGGATACTATTTCAAAGAAGCCAAAGCTGAAGAATTCTACGTCCCTCACATAAATTTCAGCATCAGCCTTTAGTACCGAAACCCACTTGGGTTAGAAAGGGTCAATGACAAGCACAAAGATGTAGTGAAGGAAAAATAAGAAATTATTCAGATTCACAGTTAGTTACTCTTTTTGAAGCAACTGTTGAGGATAAGTTAGTTACTTCAGATGAAGAAATCAATCAGACAGTTGATGACCGAGATAATGTGATGAGAAATAAGCCCAAGTTTGAATTTCTTTGAGGGGGCATAAGGACTGTCTTCTTTACATTTTTGAAGTTTTTTTGTTGTTTAAAAGAAGAAAAGTTATAAAAAAGGAAAACGAAACGTAAAAAAAAATTGTCTTCTTTAGTCTTTATATTGCCATTATCGTCTCATTTTTTTAGTAGTTTGCATTGTGACTTCTATTTGGCTCCACTGAAGACTTTTCAGCTCTCTCATCAGTGTGGGTCTCTCTTTCAAGCATATCTCTCAGTGTTTTGAATGGTGGTAAATTGTCATCTTGGCGTGCTTATGATTCTTCCGCTACACCTATTATTGATTTTGATGATTATATGTTTTGATAATGTTTTTTCCCAAAGGGGAGACATCAAATTGTCTTTGGTGACCGTTCAATTCAAGGGGAGATTTTAAGGTATTCATGTGACTATTAGTCTTGCTTTTTAGCATCTTTTTTCCTAAGCGGAAGAAATTTGGATGATTGGATTATTGTTTCTATGGATGTTCTTTGGAACTTGACGTTTGATTAAGGGGGAGTATTTGTCATATGAATTATGAATTTGATACTTATATATCCAATTATATTTTTTATGGGGAGTTTCATATTTTTAACAAACAATGCCAAAAAGGGAGAGATTGTTAGGATATATGTTATATATCTAAGTAATTAGCTTTGGCATTCTTTATTAATTAGACCTATAAGATATTAATTGGATGATGATAGCTAACCAATAATCCTTGTTTGACTTGAATTCAAAAGCTATTTTAGATAATGTTCTAGATGTTATGGAATCCTATCTTGAATAGATATGTATCTTAAGAAGAGGTATGACGGATTTTTGAGATAATGTAAAACTCGATTTTAAATTGGGGTTGCATTCGTAACTTACTTTATTGGTTCATCAACTGAGACATGTGACTTGGATGTTGAAGTCTCTGCAAAGAAGAAGTGCATCTTGCGTGGGAGTCTTACAATTAATAGGATAACATTGCCGGAATTTTTAAAAGGATGTGACCAAGTGCAGAAAATCTATAAGATAATGGGTTGTATAAAAAGTCGTGCGTGTGTTCCATATTTAGAGATACCGTGAGTGTGTTTTGGAGATGGGTGTTGCATTAATTTAGTGTGGAGTTAATTGAAGGAGTTGTCCAACTAAACATGATCCACGTTCATGCCCTTCTCCACCAGCAATAATTCTTGTACTGTATGTGACAACTTCATTAATATATCCTGTAACCCTTCGGATTCATAAACTCTAAAGGTCACATTGTTTTCTTCTAAAAAGAATAACATTTGTACATAAATGTTGGATCGGGAAGTTTTTCTTGGTGAGAATATCAACTGAAATATTTGTTGTGGCTTCGTGTTAGTGTTTATATGAATCAACCCATTACTGTTATGACGACTTCTAGATTTATTTCAGTGGAGCTTAACTTTTCGGGAAGTTTTTCTTTTCTTTTGTCTCAAGTGTTTTCGTTTTTATTTCTAGTTATTTTAATCATTTGAGCTGTTCGTTAATTATTTGAATAATTTTCTTTTATTAAGAGTGGTTCGGGAAAATCCTCTATTAAGGTTAACACAAGTCGGTCGTGTTTTTGGGTGTGAAATTCTATCACGAGAAGTAAGGTTGACAGATAATGTTAAGGATTGAGTGGTGTCGGCTCAGTAAAACCTTAGATAAATCTATTATATTTCGGTGAAAGAATTAATCTAGGTAAGGGCTCTGCAAATGTAGGCAAAGAGTGCTAAACTGCGTTACAAAATTTCTGTTGCCATTTATTATTTTTCTTTTGATTGATTTTTGTTTTCATTTGTGTCAGAGATGATCATGTAAAATCGAACAGTTTGTGAAACTATCTACCCTTTACGGTTTTTCAAAAATCCAACTTAAATAATTATTAAAATCTCTTAACCTTACTAATAATTGGAAGTGCTTATGTAGTCGAGGGGCACTAGAATACAAAAGTTGAGGGCTTTTGTCATTCAACATGTAATTTGATCCTATACTAACGTAAATTGCGTCTTGAACATGGAGGGAAAACTAGCTTTATTATCTTATCTTGTGAGGAAGTGACATGGATGGAAGTGTAACTGAAAGGGACACCGGCTCTGCCCTTGAGAGTAGGTAACTATAATTGTTAGTCGAGCTGATGACTTTTTACAAGCGTTGTCCTCTTTCAACCTTTGACTAAGATGTTTTGTTTTGCATTAAAAGGTTTTAAGCTCTTCTAGTCCGGACCTGATTTTTTAATCATAAGGTGTTATGCAGATACACAATTAAAAGATAGGACCTACCTCACAGGTCACAATTTGAGGAAGTGAAGCAAATAAACTGCTATTTTTTTCTCATAATGGAATTGTAATTGTAATTATTGAAATTACATTGTATTTATGGTAACTAATGAATACGGAAATTATCATTTTTTAATCCTAAAAACAACTAAATCTAAATTCATTAGGGTTGGATAAAAGTAAGTATTCCGTTTTATTATAAAACATGCGAATTATAAATTGAGATTGGCAACTGCATTTCTGAATTTGAAGTTTGATTCCAACGGCGAGTTTAGAATAGTTATTGTAGCTATAAAAGCAAGAAATTCACAAGCCTTCTTCTAGTTCTAGGCATCATTTATTGTCTACCTGACCTTTTTTCTTGTAATGGTCTATTTTTAATACATAAATTTCAGTAAATGTAAACCAACCAGAAAGTTTACATTTCCTTTTCTTTAATATTAATGGCTTTGGCAAAGCGGACCGTGAGCCATGCGTTTGGATATTTTGTAATTATTTTTTAAAAAAGAAAAGAAAATTTAAGTAATGTCCATTTGATTGAAACATTTATTGCATTCTTTCTCAGCTGGCAAAGACCCAAGCGTCATAAAGAGTAAGCGTAATGCCTATTGCTATTCTTAGAGAACAGAGCTAACAATCACCTATTGCCATTAACGTCAAGTGGGAATGTGGGGACTCTCTTCCTCTCCATTACCTCAATCCCTCTCAAATAATTCTATGTTATTACAATTTAACTCTAAATATATAGCATATGCTATTAAAACTCCTAATGTATACTTTTGTTCTAAAAAAGGTGTCCTAATTTATACTTATTATTCAATTCCAAATATATACTGCAATCTAATATAAATACAACAGACAAAAGTTATAGTAGCGGATCTTATTACAGATTAAAAAATCACTCATTGTTGTGTGTCTATTTTATAACAAATTAAAAAAAAAGGTGATATTATAATTAAAGAGTAAAATTTATGCCCATTTTGTTAATGTAATGAATTTGACCCGTTTAATATCAAACAGATGAACGAGGCCATATAACTGAGATTGCATTACATGTTACCAAAAATGTCTCGTATGGTTCAGCTCTGGCAGATACTGGAAACAGAGAGCTTTGACGAACATACGTGTACAAAGACGAGGGCGTTAGATATGCAGCCAACATATGGTCCCATTATTATTTATTATATCGCAATCAATCATATAAAAGAGGGAGAGAGGCAATTTTTCAAGTGTAGTACGAAATTAGATGCCAAATCCCAAGTTGATTAACACTGACCATAGTCAAACGAAAAAAAAAAATGGATTTTGTAATTGTTTTTAAAGAGTTAGTGGTCCAATTTCCAGTTCCAGTTGCATGTCAAAATCAGAAAGTTCAGACTTTAGAGAAATGGGCAAAGAATACCTTTATTGACAAGCCATGGCCATGGGTTCCTTTGGTTTTCGTTGGTCAGAGCCTCCTGTGAAATATATAAAAGCAGTCCATGAAAAGTAGATCGATCCTGTACGAAACCAAAAGAAGGAAGGCAGCCGGAGTAAATGCGCGGTTGAAAATAAGGGGGACAAGTATGTAGGTGTGAAGACCACCACAAGTTCTTCTTGGCATCATCATATAGCTACTTTAAGCAATTTGACAACCCCAGTTGGCTCTTCTGTTTCATCTTCTCAGTCCCATGTAGATCCTTCTCCACTGGGTTGGGATTATTATGAGTACTGCAAGACAGGCATGAGAGGTTCAATGGATGGCTTGGTGAAGCTTCTTGTCTACTGTTTTCTGACGTCAATTATTGCAAATTGTAGTGGCCTAGATACTATGTTTCCAGGTCAATCCGTAAGCGATGGAGAGAAATTAGTTTCTTCAGCCCAAAGCTTTGAACTTGGATTCTTCAGTCCAGGTGGTTCTTCAAGAAGGTACTTGGGAATTTGGTTCAAGAAGATATCTTTCGGAACCGTTGTTTGGGTAGCCAACAGAGAAACTCCTCTTTTCGATCGATCAGGAGTATTGCATTTCACTAGGCAAGGAACTCTTGTTCTAGTAAATGCCACGAAAGGTGTTGCTTGGTCATCTAATATGACCAGAACCGGGAAGAATCCGGTTGCTCAACTGCTGGATTCAGGAAATTTTGCAGTGAACGATGCAAGTGACAACAACAGCAACCCAGATAACTTTCTGTGGCAAAGCTTTGATTATCCGGGTGATACTAATCTAGAGGGCATGAAACTTGGAAGAAACTTTGTTACTGGTCTGGACTGGTCTATATCATCATGGAAGAGCATGGACGATCCTGCCAGAGGCGAATTCACTTTTGGAATAGACCCTCGTGGATATCCACAAATGATGCTTAAGAAAGGAAGTACAATACAATTTCGAGCCGGATGTTGGAATGGTATTCGTTTCACGGGAGCTCTGCGAATGAAACCCAATCCAGTGTACAAATACGAGTTTGTATTAACTGCAAAGGAGGTTTACTATAGTATTGAACTTTTCAACAAGTCAGTGGTTTCAAGGTTGGTGGTTAATGTATCTGGAATCGTGGAGCGATTGACATGGATAGATCAAACACATAGCTGGGCCCGTTATTTTGCAACTGGTGAAGATCAGTGCGACAATTATGCAAATTGTGGCGCATATGCCAAATGCAACATCAACAACTTTCCTCTATGTGCTTGCATGGATGGATTCGTGCCCAAGTCTCCCAGAGACTGGAGTTTCAGAGACTATTCCGAAGGCTGTGCTCGAATTACTCCTCTGAGTTGTCGCAAGACAGAAGGGTTCGTGAAATACATGGACGTGAAGCTCCCAGACACGTCGAATTCGTGGTTTAATACTAGCATCATGAGCCTCAAGGAATGTGAAGATCTGTGCTTGAAGAACTGCTCATGTGTGGCTTATGCAAATACTGATATTAGGGCTGGTGGTTGTGGATGCTTGCTTTGGTTTAGTGACCTGATTGACATGAGAGATTTTACAGAGTCAGAGTCAGGGCAAGACATCTATGTTCGAATGTCTGCTTCATATATAGGTATCTCAATCCTTGGCAGATTACTAATGTTAATTTGGTTCAAGTATTTTACCATATCAAGTAATTGTTTCTGTTAACCAATTGTGTTAGATCATGTGAAGAGGAAAAAGCGATTAAGAGAGGTGAAACAAATAGGAATTATAATCTGCTCCGTCATATTCCTCGTGGGTCTACTTTTGCTTTTGCTGATCTTTTTAAGGAAAAGAAAACTTCAAAAACAAGGTAAACTTTTATTTGCTTTTTTTTTTTTATATTAAATCTGTACAAGATTTTGATTCCATAAAAGAAAACGAAGTGTGTTGATATAGCTATTTGTTTATGATGACTGAAATGGTTCCATTGTATTAATGTTAACCATTAGATTGTTGAACATTGGATTTCAGATGGTATGAAAAGCATCCTCCAATTTGAAGTCAACAACAGAAGCACCAAAGAAGACTTGGAGCTACCAACAATTGAATTGGGTGTCATAATGAAGGCGACGGAAAATTTTTCAGTGGAGAACAAGCTTGGTGAAGGTGGATTTGGACCTGTGTACAAGGTAGATCAATTAAATCAGGCGTATTAGACTAGTAGATAAAAGAAAAAATAAAAAAGAGTATTCTGATGATTAAAGATGACCTCCAGGGTACGCTTCAAGATGGACAAGAAATAGCAGTGAAAAGACTATCAATGGGCTCTGGACAAGGAGTGGAAGAGTTCAAAAACGAGGTTCTATTGATTGCCAAACTTCAGCACCGCAATCTTGTAAAGCTTCTTGGATGCTGTATTCAGAGTGGTGAAAGAATGTTAATTTATGAATACATGCCCAACAAAAGCTTGGACTACTTCATTTTTGGTATGTTTTGTACGCCTCTCTGTGTTGGATGGATCTCATCAGAATTTCACCTTTTTTTTTTCCCTTAGATAACACTGATGTCAATTGAGTAACTTGGTCAGACCCAACAAGAAGCAAATTACTGGATTGGCAAAAGCGCTTGAACATAATTGATGGAATTGCTAGAGGACTTCTATATCTTCATCAGGATTCTAGACTCAGAATTATCCACAGAGATCTGAAAGCCAGCAATGTTTTACTTGATAATGATTTAAATCCGAAGATTTCAGACTTTGGCATGGCAAGAATAGTTGGAGGTGACCAAACTGAGGCCAACACAAATAGAGTTGTGGGCACATAGTAAGTTTGCATCCTTATGTTCTATTTGTTCCCCTTATTTCTAAAAGGATTCACCTATTACCTAATAGTTTACAAACGTTGTTTATCAGCGGCTATATGGCTCCTGAGTATGCTGTCGATGGGCTATTCTCTGTGAAGTCTGATATCTTTAGCTTTGGAGTTTTAGTACTAGAAATTGCTAGTGGTAGAAGAAACAGAGGATTTTACAGTCAAAACCATCATCACAACCTTCTTGGACATGTAAGTAAAGCCATAGTCTATAAACTTATATGGAAGAAGTATGTTCACTTCTACTACCACAAAGAAGTGTTTCAATGATCTCTTCTAGGAACAGTATTCATAAAATTATCAAACCTTGAGGCTCAATGAGTGAAAGGTTTTTAAATATTTTCTATACAAACATAGAACTAAAACTGAACTTGACGTTTAACTTTGTTGTAGGCATGGAGACTCTGGCTAGAAGAGAGGCCGCTGGAACTGCTTGAGGATATTTCAGGTGAAGCAGCCGTCATTTCTGAAATAATACGATGCATTCATATAGGTTTGTTATGCGTGCAGCAGAGACCTGAAGACAGGCCAAACATGTCAAATGTAGTTCTGATGCTTGGTGGAGAGAGTACACTACCTCAACCAAAGCAGCCAGGCTTTTTCACTGAAAGGAATGTGCCTGAACCAGAGTCCTCTTCTAGTTATTATAAGTCAACCTCAACTAATGATATTACTGTCACCATGCTTGATCCTCGGTAAAAAGGCCATGATAGATTTTTTTGGGACAATGCGTGTATCCTATCCAAATTATACTACGTGTTGATGATGTTCACCCTTCCTACTGCTTTATCATCTTGTAAATATACTTCAATGTGGCATGAACTACCTACTTTGATCTGTCAATTCAATATTTTGTTTGGTTATAATAGGAAAAGAGGAAGCAACATTAGTGGATTATGTGTCAATGACCGTGCATTAACGGATTACAAATACCCATCGTTGATAGTTCAAAATTTATATTGTTCTAACTCTTATCTGCAGTAGTTACCACTAGTTCAGGACTCCATTTGCTAAGCTCATTGCTGATTGTTTATGTTCCAAAATTCTTAAGCCACAATTAACTACATAGTTCCCAAAACATACCATTAGTCATCCAATCCGTCGTTAATTCTAAAAGAGATGATTATTTTTCAAATACAAAAATATTCTATACAACACAACAACTCAAATTGTCACATTCAAAAATATATACAATCAAATAATTTTACTCATTTAATTTGTTGGTCAAATGTGAACTTCACCTGTTTGTCCTACACAATGGAGTTATCATTCACTCATTCTCCTAAAAAATAATGGCAAGGGGTGAGCTGCTTACTTAGTAAGGATAACCGATCGTACCATTAAAAGTAAAAAAGTCAATGGTTAATTATGAAAGTTAGTCAAGAGATTAAAATATACACATAATATGAATGCTCATAACATTAATCATTCTAATCCAAACAATTAACAAGCATTTCAAAACTTTTACCAAATAACAATTAACACACATATTAATACATAATTGTCATTTATGCTTTATTCCATCATTAACTTAATTGTCGGGGCCCTGCTTAACCTAGTAGGCTTACATCCAATAGTTTGCCAACTCATTTCAACCCATCAATTATCTCTCACCAAGTGGAAATGTAATTAAATATATAAATATCGACACAAAGTACCTTAATTTCTCAATCTCTCTTGGTACCACGGTATTATTGTAGTACCTAGCCATTGACATACGATAATCCCAAGATTCAGGATATCTAGGTACCACTTCAGTACCTATCCATCAGCACAGAACATCCTCGAGACTCAGAATGTTCCAGTATCCGCTTCACAAAGAGATACCTAGCCACCACATGCTCATTTTGACACAATCTATCCATCTAAGACCATCAAATGTACCCTATCCTAAACAAGCCACCGATTCTCAATCTACCACCGATTCTCAATTTTTACCAATTATTCACAACATATTATCAACCAATCTCTATTTAATAACACATTTTCACCGAATTAACAATCAATACACTTCAATATATATAACAAAATATAAACAAAAACACCTTGGAATTTATGTATAAAACCATTAATCAAAAATTTAATTAATGACTAATTCAAAATATAATTTATTAATAAAAAAATGATACTCTATTTTAAGAATAAAGTCCAAGATTATCCTTATCTCGATTTCAGACTCAACTAATTGATACTCCAAATTACTCCTTAATCGGATCTTCAGACCTAGAATTTACAAAATTATATTAGACTAATTTATGCAAAATTTCCATCCAATTACACTTAATAATCCAACATTATTCTCTTGTCTAATTTATTCTTAATTATAAAAATAATATCCTTACTAACCTAACCACCATAATTACTAAAATACCCTTAACTAATTAAAAGTCCCATTTTACCTCCATCCATTTTAATTAATACCAAAAATGCCCTTCTTGGAAGTAAATTCCAAATTTACCCCTTCACTTTTTGCATTTCCTATTCCGCCCCTACATGCAACTTAAATTTTCAAAGAAAGTCATCCTTTTCACCCTCTCCTCTTCTTTTATCATTTTCGAACCACATTTTGTCCATTTTTATCCCTTCATTAAACTTCAATTATTGTCCCAAACAATCACAATATGCAAACCGACTATAAACTAGTGTAGGATGATCCAAAAATCACAAAAGAAGACATAAAATGGGAGCTGGAACTTTACCTAAGTGTTAAGGGCTTTTGGGGTTATTAACCTCCACAACTTCCTCCAAATTTGCTACAAAACAAACCCAATGAGAGAACACATAAAAGAAGTGTTACATGCGGGACAAAATGGTACATTTAGACACATTTACCAACTAGAACAATTGAGAGAAAAGATGAAGAAGTAGCTGTTTTCGTTTGTACTCTTCAAAATTCCAAATTTTGTCTTTTATGCTTATTTAATGGTTTGTGGGTTGGGTTGGGCTGTTGGGTGAGTTTTGTTTATTACTATGTGGGCTTCACAGATCTCCCCCTCTTAAAAGAATTTCTCCCTCGAAATTAAATTACGTACCTGAGGATCCAAACAATTGAGGATATTGATGTCGAACTTTGTCCTCTACCTCCCAAGTCGCCACTCTTGTAGAATGATGATGATTCCACAAAACTCACACCATTGGAATCTCCCGTCTCTTAAATTCCTAATTTGTCTATCTAATATCTCCACTGACTCCTCTTTATAAATCATGTCAATTGTAACTTCGATCTCAAGCCTCGATAAAACATGACTAGGATCTGATCGATACCATCTCAATATTGAAACATAGAACACATCATGAATCTGTGATAGAACACATCATGAATCTGTGATAACTCTGGTGGTAATGCTAATCTATAAGCTAATGGCCCTGCATGTTGTACAATTTCATATGATCCGATATGCAGCAGACTCAACTTCCCTCTCCTACCAAGATGAAACAAAATGAATATTTATTTAATGGTTTGTTTCGTTTCACCATTACATGGAAGAAAAAAAGTACTGTAAAATGATTGACTTGTTTATCCTATGTAGCTAGTTACAGATGTTTAAAGTTTGTAAAGATATTCGTTAAAATATCTAATTAATTATTTTGGATTTTATTTGTAGTTCAATATATTTGGTATATGATTATGATAAGAAATTTTGCGTGGGATTCTTAAAGATAAGATAGTGTGAAGAATAAAATCCTATAGAAGATATGATTTATTGGAGATAAGATCACCATGTTTTATGGAAGATAATGCGGAAATTTTTTTGGTGATTTGACAGTTATATTTTTGGCAATTTGAGTTATCTTTGGCAGTTGCAATTTCGATGATTTTGAGCAATCTTTGTTGATTTGTTCAATATGCATAAAGATACATTTTTGGACAGCTGTATAATCGTTTTTGTGAGTGAAAAACGAGTAGTCAATGGGTAGTTGTTGCAGCTGTGTTTTTGTAATGTTTCGGTGATGAAACACGTATTTGTTTGATGATTTTTTTTGGCTGCTGTGCACAAAATGCTTCAGTGATTGTTTCTAAGGTTCATAACAGAATTCTTATTGGATAACTTCCTATGATTTCGGTTTGATGAAACTGCACAAATACTAGAGTGCCCTTTGACTCAAGTGTTTCTTTCGTTTATGTTATTATTGTTTCAATCATTTGAGATTATATTTTCCTTATTCGGTAACTTTCACAGTTGCAAAAATCCTCTGTTAAGGTTAGCACGAGGTGGTCGTGTTATTATGAGTGAACTACTTTCATGGGGTGTGAGGATGAGTGGATAGTGTCAAGGGGTGAGTGGTGTTAGCTCAGTAAAGCCTTATATAAAACTATTGTATTTCAGTGAAAGTGATTAAGCTGGGTGAGGGCCCTACAGATATAGGTCGAGTGTGCTGAATTATGTTACCAAAATTTGATTGTTAATTTATTTATTGCATGTTTAATTTTTTACCTGCATTTTACTTATGGAAAATTAATAGCTATTAACATAGTTGCTTTGTATTAAGCAACCAATAGAAACAATTCAAAGCAACTACAATAGAACATAATTTTTGCGAAACTACATCCTTTGAGATTTTAAAAGTTAAATTAAGGTGGGTTATATGTTTCTATGTAACGTTATCTTGTTAATTTAAAGGTTGAAAATGCAATTTAATAATTAAACTAAAACCCCTAAATTTAATTCCTACAAAACGGGGAATTCCTGAAGTCATCTTCCACCAAAACCTATGAGTCCGTTAATTTTTTTTCAATCTTTTAAGTGCAAGAAATCCAACAAATGAAACCCTATCGAAAGTTATACTTGTATTAACCAATCTTTATATATCTAAAGCATCACATGTTGCTTTGCAAAGGTTAAATCCCGAATACGGAGGCATATGTCTTTCATGATTAAACAAAACAAATTACTTGGATGTCAAAGCGGCTAGGTCAAATATTTTTAAGTGATCAAACATTATAAAATTGGAAGGTTATCTAACTATAAGATATTTATGTGAACTTCAAATTCAATTGATGAACATATGAAAGCTCACATGTACTAGGTGTCATACATTATAAGCGCATGCATCTAGTCCTTAACTCAAAGCATGATTTTCGATGTGCAATAGAGCCTAAGTCTGACTCGGCTCGGTCTAAAGTTTGTAATTTTTTGAAAAAATATAATAAAATTTTAAATTTTAAATTAATAAGAAAAGTTCAGATCAGGCTAGACCCGATTAAGCTTTAGGTCGTCCAAGTTTGATCAAGCTCGAACTCAGGTTGTGTGTCCCAGGCTCGACCGAGCTTCAAACTCAGCTATTTCCATCCCTAGTTTCAGGTATCACCAAATCTTCAGATGACAAAGTACTGTGAGTGAAATAGGTACTTTATATGTTAGGCCTTGAATTTTTTTATTTTAGTAAACTTGATTTGAATGAATTTTGGTATTGTTAGATAACTTATTTTTGATTGAGGTTAACTATTATGTCAAGTTTAGGAGGATTTAATTCATGGATTGATGGAATTAAGTGTGGAT
>JANZXR010000172.1:47759683-47776779 GCA_027575705.1 Erythroxylum echinodendron | reverse complement strand
CAGGCTATTAGCCTTTTCTTTCTCTCACTAGAAAAATATTGTGAGCTTTTGTTACAGTAGGGTTAGCTCTCTTTGTAACGCACTACAGAATTTTTTTTTTCTAAGTAAGCACTGAACGCTCAAAGATCATTGATTTCTGAATCGTAAGATTTGTAAGAATTTTCTCTAACATTGTAACATCTTTGACTACGACTAGTATTTATAGCCTTCGTCTCTAACTGCTTCTTGATGTTTGATAACTGCTTCTTGATTCTTGATAACCGTCATTTAGTTGATTTATGTAACTAACTTTAACTAAATAACTGTTTTGATGTGCTAATGTATCTTCATGGTATCGTCTATGTCTTCTTTGCGTCTGTGTTTGGGTTTTGACGTCGGGTCTGCGTCTGTGTCTGTGTTTTGTTTGCATCTGTATTTTGACTTTGCTTCAATGTGGTCTTTGCGTCTGTGTTTGTGTTTTGACTTCGGGTCTGCGTCTGTGTCTGTGTTTTGATTTTACGTTTGTGTTTTGATTTTGTGTCTGCGTCTGCATCTGTATTGTGTTTGCTTCTGTATTTCGACTTTGCGTCTGTATTTTGACTTTGCATCTATGTGATCTTTGCGTCTGTGTTTCCTTCTGCGTCTGTGTTCTGTACTTTGTCTGCACACTTAACACACTTGTCAAAAACGTTCATTTATTTATAACATTATTATTATTTGATTGTCATCAAAATTAATCATCGTAAAGTCCTCTTGACTTAACACTTAGAGGTCTTGGAAGATGGTTCACTTGGGAGAATAAGCAAAAAAGAAATATGTTCATTAGGAAAAAAATAGACAGGGCTTTGGTGAACCAAAGATGGATCAACTCTTTCCCCACAACTTCGGCAGTGTTTGGAGAGCCTATTTATCTAATCATATGTGCATTTTAGTTCAATAGATCTGCGTTGGCTTAAAGACAGGGGCACCAATTAGATTCTTTAATGGTTTAACGCAGCTATAAGGTTTTATATCAATGATTTGCAGGGTTTGGAAAACAGAAATAGGAAATTGACGCTTGCAAAAATCGCTATTAAACAGTTTAGTAAAGCTAGAACACGGGATTTGCAAGAAATGGGTAAATCATTGGCTGAGGTTTAAAAGCAATGCTATACTAATCCTCTTAACAACAGATTAAGAAATGATGAAGTAGACTGGATGAAGAACTATCAGGAAGCGCTAAAACTTCATAATTCGATCATCAAGCAAAAAGCGAGACAGACATGGCTCAAAGAGAGAGACATAAATTCAAGTTTTTTCCAGGCATCGATGTTAGCTCGGAGAAATATGAACACTATTACAAAATTGAAAGATGAGGAGGGAAATAAGTTAACTAGTCAATCAGAGATTTCCAATCTTATCCGAGGTTTCTTTATTAAGCTAATGAGGAGCCCAGTAGTTCAGTAGAACAGATTTGGGGTTAAAAATGTGTTGGATTTATGTCCAAGTCAAAGTACCTTGGAGATGTTCAATGCACCTTTCACTGCTCAGCAAGTGAAAGAGGTGATATTTCAGCTACACAGCTCTAAATCGCCTAGTCCTGACAGATATTCGGCAGGTTTCTTCCAAAAGACTTGGAATATAACGGGGAGGCAGTGCTAGAGCTTTTTCTTCTGGATCACTATTGAAGTAGATCAACCACATATAAATATGCCTGATTCCTAAGAAGGAAAGACCAGAGAGGATCAAAGACTACTATCGTCCAATTTCATGTTGTTCAATTGTGTACAAGTTTATAGGGTCCTTATTGGCTGATAGATTGAAAGCAGTGTTGACTAAGGTGGTAAATCGGTCTCAAGGGGCTTTTCTCCCACCAAGAAACATTGGGGATAATTTATTAATACTGCAAGACTTGCTGGGTGAATATCACACTAGAAAAAAAGATCAAGAGTTGTGCTTTAAAGATTGATTTATCTAAAGCCTTCGACACCATTAGCTAGGGTTATTTGAAAGATTGTTTGGAACCCATTGGTCTACCTTTAAGATTTCGCTAGTGGATCCTCTAATGTATCCAAACTAACTTGATGAGCATCTTAATCAATAGGATTCCTACGAAACCGTTTCATAACACTAGAGGGATTCGGCAAGGGGAACCTCTCTCCCCTTACCTATTCACCCTAGCTATAGAGGGATTATCTAGATTACTAACCAAAATTGTGGAAAATAATGGTTTGTTTCAGTGTCATTATAACATAGAATCTATTCTTAGTACAAAAAATTTTTATCAGTTACTGCTAGAGTTACTCTCATTGTGTCAGTTTTGAACAGTATGCATATACAATGGGCTGCTCACATGGTAATTCCTAAGAAAGCAACCAAGGAAATGGAGAGGTTGTTAAAATCCTTTTTATGGAATGGGAAACATGATAATAGCAAAGGGGCCAAGGTAAAATTGAGCGATATTATTGTGCCTAAAAAATAAAGGGGATTAGGTATTATCTCAATTATTCGAATGCAAAGGGTTTTACTAATGAAGAGAATATGGAGATTATTTGTTGATAAAGAAGCGTTGTGGGTTAAGTGGGTGCAAATTGATCGTCTTAATGGCCAAATTTTTGACAACTTCAGCCGAGGTGTGATCACTCTTGGATTTTCAAGAACATGTTGAACCTTAGGGAAAAGATATTTCCTTTTATTAAGTGCAGGGTAGGGAATGGTGAAGATGTTAGCTTTTGGTTTGATAATTAGTCTATTTTCAGTCCTTTATGGTTGCAGAATGACTTACAAGCTTTACGAAATAGGATTCCTAAGGAGGCTAAAGTTGATTGATTCTTTTAAGAGAGGGACAAGATGAGCAATTTCAGATCGTTTCACCTACTAGACAACTATGTTGTTGAGTTGCAAATCACTACTAGGTTGGATAAGGTGATATGGGCTGTTCATAATAGTAGTTTTACGAACAAATCTACTCACACTATAGAGAGGACATCTTTGGAAGAAGTACCGTGGGCTGACTTAGTGTGGAAGCAGGTTCTAAGTCTAAAATTTGCTATTTTCTTATGGTTAACTATCAAGAATTGGTTGAGAACGAATGATCAATGATTCAGAAGTTTTGACTCCCTTTGCGTTTTGTGTAAATGAGAGTAGAAATCATTTGTGTTTTTGAATGTGAATATACTAAAGAGGTGTGGAGCATAATTTTGAGCATGATTAGGATTCCAATTTTCTCTGTTGAATAGAAAGAAGTATTGAATGATATCATACGGTACTCTAAATCAGGAAAGTGAGATAACCTTATTATTAAGACGTCGTTTCAGATGGTGATCTATAATATATGGAAGGAGAGGAATAGCAGAATCTACAAGAAAGAAGAGCAACATAAATATAAGCTTGCCAAATCAATAGTTAACTTGATTAGAGAGACTATAATAACCAAAGGGAAGCAAGATAACATCAACCAAAAACTTAGAATGATATGGTTGATTTAATTATTTTTGAGATTATCAGGTGTACCGTTTTAGAAGTTTAGTTGTTGTTGTTTAATTTTTTTGATATCCTTTACATTGTATGTAAGTTTTCAATAATATATTTTATGCTTAAAATTTTAAAGAAAATATTTTCAACTTGAACAGGATGCGATGATAATCACAAGAAAACATAGCGGTCAGGGCAAACTGTTTGGTAATCACGGGACCACGACATTTGTTTTTATAAATAAGACCATAATTTTCATTGACATTAAAAGAAAGCTATCTTGTCAAAGATGTCAATGCTGCTGTATATTGACCAATGATTTGTGATTGGCAATTATACTCTGTACTACATGTCAGTCGTCACCATTTTCGAAGACCGCTATCCATTGACAATAAGAGCGAGTGGAGGTAGCTTTCAAACTTTTAGGGGTACTAACATTTTCTATTGTATATACATACAATATGGAAAGTGAACTGCAAGAGAGTGCTATTCAAATGGGGAGCGTAGCACTTCTTGTGTTTGCCATTCTGCTCTCCAGCTTAAGAAGCTTTTATACTATAGATACTCTATATCCAGGGCAATCAATGAAAGATGGAGACACTCTGATTTCAGCTGATGGAGGCTACGAGTTAGGGTTTTTCAGCCCTGCAGATTCTAAAAACAGGTACTTGGGATTATGGTACAAGAAATCTCCTCAGACAATTGTATGGGTTGCTAACAGAGACATTCCAGTTTCCAACGCTCTTGGAGCGCTAAATTTCACGAGTCAGGGACTACTGCTTATTGTTAATAACACAAATGGTATTGTTTGGCAGTCCAATACAACAAGAGCTGCACAAAGCCCCATTGCGCACCTGTTGGATTCAGGTAATCTTATTGTAAGGGAAGGAAATGATGGTGCAGCACTAAACTTTCTGTGGCAGGGTTTTGATTATCCTTGTGATACGATCCTACCAGGACTTAAAATTGGCAGAAACTTAGTTACTGGTCATGATTGGTTTCTGCAATCTTGGAAGAGCACAGAAGATCCTGGCAGAGGTCAATATTTCGTGGCCATAGACATCCATGGCTATCCACAAGTATTTATAAGGAATGGACATAAAGTAATGTTTAGAGCAGGTTCGTGGGATGGCCTACGCCTCACCGGAGTTCCTCGGCTAATGTCTACTTCAACTTTTACTTTTGAATTTGTGATGAAAGAGTCTGAAATCTTTTTCAAGTTTGAACTAAATAGTACAGATTATCAGAGGTACACGTTAAACCCCTCAGGACTTCTACAGCGCTTCACATGGAGTGAAAGAACAAATGACTGGGTGATTTTTGCTACGACTCAGGCTGATCAGTGTGACTTTTATGGCTTGTGTGGGGCAAATTCAAGCTGCAACATCAACAACTATCCTGTATGTTCATGCTTGAAGGGCTTCTTGCCAAATTCTCCAAATGATTGGGGTTCACAAACTTGGTCCGAAGGGTGTCGTCGAAGATCTCCATTGTCCTGCAATGATACGGATGGCTTTGTGAGGCTAACAAACATTAAATTGCCAGACACATCTTCTTGCCGGTTCAACAAGAGCATTGATCTTATGGCATGTAAGAGCCTGTGCTTGAAAAACTGCTCTTGCAGTGCTTATTCAAGTTTAGATATCAGCCACGGTGGAAGTGGCTGCCTGCTGTGGTTTGGAAACCTGACTGACCTAAGAGTATCGATCGAAGGGGGGCAAGACCTATACGTACGTGTAGCTGCATCAGAATTAGGTACGTCATTCTTTTACTCTTCCTAGGATAGAGAATTTCTAGATTAATAAAGAACAAGATATCAGTAACAACAAAGGTCTATGTCTCAGATTTATGCTTCCAGTTTGTTATTTTAACTGCTTTAGTAGAGAGAACAGGAAAAGAGTTTGTAACTTAACTTTTCTGCTTACAACAAGGTACCATCAGATTCTGTAACTTAATTTTTCTGCTTTAGGTACCATCAGATTCTACAAACACTAATTATGCAGCTGATTTAAACTCTTCTGTCCATTTCAAAATGGCATAATGTAATGTAGGCTCGTCGAGAAATATAGAGGACGAAACTAACAAGTGTATCTGGCCAAGCTTTGCTGCGTTGTACAGCTTATCTTCATGCTTTTTAACTTTGGTAGCTAATACAACTTTACTGTATAATTTTTTGAACCATGCCCACCAACCATAAGTCCATGCTTTCAGATGAAAATGAACCCCCCAGCAAGAAGAAGCGAGCAGAAATAATTGCAGGAACCGTCTTGTCGGCCTTGACCTTGCTTATAATAGGGATGATCTGTTGCGCATGGAGAAGGAATGTCAGGCGACATGGTAAGCTGATACCAGCATAAGTATTCAAAACTGAAGACTTACGTAAATAAATAAATTAAAAAAAAACTGAAGACCTACCTAACATCTGATGCGTGACACAGGGTGTTATGCTGCCGATATCATTCTATGATAAGAAGCTTTAAGGTTGAACAGCATGCCTGATTATTTATTCAGTGATTCATACATCATTTTGATCACTTCTGTTACTTTTCTTGCCCATTTCAGTTCTAGCGAAAGAAAATAATGGAGAGAATGACAACTCTGAACGAAGAAAAGACGATATGGAATTACCTATATTCAATATGACCACAATAACAGATGCCACTGATAAGTTTTCAATAGAAAACAAACTGGGAGAGGGTGGTTTTGGACCTGTGTACAAGGTAATCAAAAGGCTTGCAATTGGTGTAAGATACCTCTCTATTTACACTCTTAACAATTTGTATGAATGATTATATAGGGCACCCTGATAGAGGGGCAAGAAATTGCTGTCAAAAGGCTTTCGCAGAGTTCTGGGCAAGGTTTGAACGAGTTCAAAAATGAAGTTATATTGATTTCTAAACTTCAACACCGCAACCTTGTGAAGCTTCTCGGTTGTTGCATTCATGAAGATGAAAGAATGCTAATCTATGAATATATGCCCAACAAAAGCTTGGACTCCTTTATCTTCGGTTTGATCCTGTTCAGAGTAAATGTTTCTGCTTCTGAATTCAGTAGATAAGCAACTAACATGAATGAACATTGCGACAGATCAAACCAGAAGCACATTGCTGGACTGGAAAAAACGAAACCAGATTATTTGCGGGATTGCTCGAGGACTTCTATACCTTCATCAAGATTCCAGATTGAGGATCATCCATAGAGATCTCAAAGCCAGCAACATTTTATTGGACAATCAAATGAACCCTAAGATTTCAGACTTTGGGCTTGCAAGAACATTTGGTGCAGATCAAACTCAGGCAAACACTAATAGAGTTGTTGGAACATTGTGGGTATCCCTAAACTTGTTAGCATCAATGTCATTTTAGTTTTCAGAACATTTCTAGGCAATGATACTTCTTTAGTGGTTATATGTCTCCTGAGTATGCAGTGGATGGAACGTTCTCTGTAAAATCTGATGTCTTTAGTTTCGGAGTCTTGGTTCTGGAGATAGTGAGTGGAAGGAGAAACAGAGGATTTTGTCACCCAGGCCATGATCTTAACCTCCTTGGTCATGTAAGTATTTAGAATAAGATCATATTTTTTAACCTGGACATCTTTTAGTTATCAAATCCAAAGTACTAACCATGATTCTGACATTTTCAGGCATGGATGTTGTGGAATGAAGGCACACCAATGGAGCTGCTTGATAAATGTTTTGTTGACTCGGCAAATCTAGCAGAAGTTATAAGATGCATACATGTGGCCCTATTGTGTGTTCAACAAAGACCTGAAGATAGGCCAAATATGTCAAATGTGGTTTTGATGTTGGGCAGTGAAAATCCTTTGCCTCAACCTAAGCAGCCTGGATTTTTCACAGGAAGGAATCCAGCTGAATCAGATTCTTCAAACAAGCAGGAATCTTTATCTGCCAACGAAATCAGTATGACATTGTTAATACCGCGGTAGTCTCAGGATCAGAAGGAGAAAAGATCCTCGTCATAGCAAAGCTGAGTCTTTAGGAATTGCATGTGCAAATGTCATTAGCTATGCTTCCACAAATACAAGTCCATAAATATTACGAATCTCTGTAATTGATCAATGGATTTGATTAGCAGGCTTGATGTCAAGAAATAAATTCTGTTTCAGGCACTATCCGATGAGTTTATTGTTCCTTACCAGCAAGACTTGGATAATTACTGTAAGAATTGTTCTCATCTCAGTCAACTCATCGGATATAAATGAGCATCTGGTCAGTGATTATAATCCAGCACTTCTAATGAATTTAATGATGCTGAACCACGAAAAGCAAGATGTGGCAAATCCTGGCTAATTTCCAGGAGTTATTTGCATATCCATGGAAAGAAAAATTGAACACAAAACCTCTGGAAGAGAAGATTTTACCCAACTTATGTTCATCCTCTTCGAGTTTATTCAATAACCAGATACGAAACTTTGCAACTGGACATGTTGGATAGACGTCCAGACTCTTTTAAATTTCTTGGGTATATATTGATTAGGTTCTTTGGAACTGAGGTCTTTTAAATTGATCGAGTCCTATCTTGTAATTTCTTCTCCTTCCTATTCTGCTTACAGCTATGCCACTGCTTAGGGTAGGAATTAGTTTCCATATCATTTTCAAGGCAAACATCTGTCAATGGAGAGGAGAAATTTTGAACGACAAGGACACAAGGTGAGTAAATAAATCAAGATGGACGTATACAAATTAAGCAGTGGTCATTCGCGATTTGTAAAGTAGTCCACCAAAATTAAACAGTATAAATAGGATAATTTACCTGAGTAAATTATTGAAGAGCAATGTATATCCATCTTCAAACATTCTTAGTGATTAGAAAACCAATCTTAAAACAAGGACAGGTTAAAGGTTAATTTCAAATATATTGATTTCACAAGTTTAAATCTGGTTAGGAAAGAGAAGATAAATAAATATTCTAAAAGTTCGTAAGTGTAATATAGATCGCCTACCTTTGACTTATTCCCCGAATTTACTGACTCATCCAACCATTGGATTCTTTTGAATTAACTTAACCAATTTCTGTTGAATTAACACTAAAATAATCCTAGTCTTCTCCTCCTTTCTCCTCTCCCTAAAAGTCCGAACTTGAGACTGCCAGGACTATTTTTCTAAGCCATGATGGAACAAAAGAATCATATTAAAAAGAAGAAAAAAAAACTCAATTGGAGCATTAACCTAATTTCACAATTTTAGCATAGGTGGAATTTGAAAACTCCCTTCCTCTCAAAACTTATGGAAGACTTTATTTTTGTAAGAAAAGTGCAATAATCACTTTTTTCTAATCAATTTTCCAATTAACTTGGATCAGTGGTAATTAAACTATTTTTGTACTAAATAATAAGTTTGTGATTTTAATTGCTTAAAATGTAAATTTGCGTTATTAAGGATAATCTCTCCAACAATTTGATAGCAAGTAATTAAGTTAAATGTTGGTTAAAACCAACTTTGTTGCTCCTAGATTTACTACTGGATAATTTTGTTGTACCAGATTTTGTATGTTTCTCTATAATCTACTTAAATATTTGTGATTTTGTTATATTGATCGAGTATACATAGTTTACAACTTGATAGGAGAAGGTATCCAAAATTCCCCACAAACCTTGTTAATTTATATAGTATCAGAGCCTAAAAGACTAAGGTTAACGGCAACTTCCCAAAACACAAATTAATGTTAATGGCAACTTCCGAAAACACAAACCTCCTTCTTCCTGCATCTTCCAGCCAATCCTCATTTGCTTCTTTTCCAACTATGAACATTAAGTTAGAAAGAGAAAATTATAATTTCTGGTATCAACCTTAGAAGCATTTGATTTCGATGGTTTTATCGTCGATGAAATTGGGGGGCATCATTCTTCATTCAAGAACAATAAAAGGGAGACATATCTCAATCTTCTATTCAAAAATCCAATCATGAATTTGCTGTGTGGAAGAGAAATGATAGATTGGTCCTCTTATGGCTTAAAACCACCAATTCTGAGAAAATTTAAGCCAACATAGTGAGATCCTTTATTGCTATAGAGGCTTAGGTTATCCTTGAAAGGATATTTCATTCTCAATCTCGAGCTCGCATATTACAATTGCACTAGCAACTTTTAACACTCTCAAAAGGCTCGCTCTCTATTTTAGAGTATACAGAAAAGAAAAGAAACATCGCTAATATATTAGCCTCTACATTTATCCTAGTGTCAGAGGATGATCCTGTCAATTTCATACTTTACGTATTAGTGAGGATTATTCTACTTTTTATACTTCTATCAATACTAGAGCTCATCTTGTTTCTATTGATGAACTATTGGGAATGTTTCTTCAAGAGGAGGAGAAAATTGAGCTTTCTGAAATATCTTTTCTTGCTACCAATATAACCTCCAAATCTTCTAAAAAAAGGCCTAAATATAATTCATCTACTCAAGCTCATTATGTTAATGGAAAACTGTAAAATTTAGAGAAGTTGTATAATGCAGAACAATGTACACGAGAATTGTGCAAAATGGAAGTGTATTTCATTTTATTTCATTTCAATCTTACAATATAGGCTGTCATAAGACAGTACAAAGAAGTTTACATATCCCAAATTTTTAGTAAAAACTGGATTACAAAAGATCATCCCTTAATTTTTGCATAAAGCAGACATACATTCTCAACTACCTAATCCAATCTAGGAGTTACAAAAGCATTTAATCAATCATTTTTCCAGCACTCCTCCTTAATGCAAATGCTAAGACAAACTTCAAGTTTCTCTCTAAACAATTCAAACTTCGACTTCTGAAGAGATTTAGTGAACATATCAACAATTTGATCATCAGCACCACAGCGAACAAGGCAAACTTCTTTTTCCTTCTCAGTTTTTGAATAGCATGATATCTAATCTTGATGTGTTTTGTTCTCCCATGGAACATAGGAATCTTAACCATTGCCACAGCTGAGTTGTTATCACAAAATATTTTTGTTGCATTGTATTGAACATAATTTAAATCATTTAACACTTTGCTCAGCCAAATATATTGATTAACAGCAGCTGAAGTAGTAATATACTCTGCTTCAGTTATGGATTGAGCAACTGTTGCTTGCTTATTTGTGCTCCAACTTAAAATGGATGAGCCAAGTGTAAAATAGTAGCTTGAGGTACTTTTCAGGTCTTCTTGTGAACCAGCCCAGTCACTGTCTGTAAAACTAAGCAATTTGACAACATTTGTTTTCTTATAATACATACCATAATTGCAAGTCCCCTGTACAAACCTCAAGAGTCTTTTTACTATTTTGAAATGCAGTTCAGATGGAGAAGATATGAATCTTGACATCAAGCTTGTTGCAAACATAATGCCTAGCCTTGTAATTGACAGATACAACAAAGATCCCTCAGCACTTCAATACAATGTTGTATCAGTTAATTTTAAGCCATCCTTTAATGATAATTTCTCTCCTTGAACTCTTGGAGTGCTTACAGCCTTGAACTTCCTAAGATTGAATTTTTTAGTAGTGCTTGGGCATATTTTTGCTGTGATATAACGATGCCATTTCAATTTTGATTTACTTCAATTCCCTGAAAATACGACATACTTCCCAAATCATTCATTTCAAACACCTTCTCCATTTCACATTTGAATCTCACAATAGCAGCTTAATTACTGCATGTTACCAACAAATCATCGACATAAATTGAAACAATCAATAACTCCTTACCAGAATGCTTTGAATACAGTGTTGCCTTACCAGAATGCTTTGCATACAGTGTTGCTTCATTGCAACTTTTCTCAAACTTCTTTTATCAAACTCTAATTTCAGAAGATACTCACCAATCCGAGCATACCAAGCTCTTGGAGCTTGCTTAAGGCCATACAGAGCCTTTTTCAGCAACAACACATTATCAATTCCATCTTCAAAACCTTCAGGCTGCTCTACAAAGATTTCTTCTTCAAGAAATCTATTTAAAAAGGTAGATTTAACATTAAGCTAAAATACTTGCCATGTAACATCCCATCACCAATGGGAAGGGAAAAATAGTAATTTGGGATAGTTTATAAGTGCTTAGATTCGTTTGGACATGTTCATGCATACACATGTAAGTGAATAGTAAATTTTACACATGTAAATGACTGTACATGCATTCATGACATTTCCCGGTATTTTTGTTAATAAATGTGATTGTTATGAAAAATATGACTTGTGAGTATGAAAAATTGTGTTGGAGAGGGTTATTGAGGTTTAAGCATTTTTAGTGAATTTTAGAAATTTTCTGAAAATTTTCGGGGTAATTTCTGGACTAGGAAAAATGCCAAGTGGCAGATTGATTGTTTACCGGTAGCAAAAATTACTGTCTAATGGAATTGGAAAATTAGATACATGAATTTAGGAATTTTTATTTTGAGCCATTGGAATTTTGGAGAAAAATTGGAGTAGAAATTGGAACTGTATTGGAAAGACCCTAAATGAGGGCTTTAGAGTGTGACATGTGGCAAGTGACACATGTCACTTGCCTAACATGCCACCACATATGGTTGTTTAATAAAAATCCACTATCCTTTGGTTGTTCACGATGCTTCTTCTTGTCATAGAGTTTTGGTGCTTTAAGTGACAATTTTTCCATCATTGCCGTAGCTTCTCTTCTTCCTTGCTTCTTCTTAAAGTTGTAACCATCTTATACTCTCTTTCACCTTGCTTACTCCTCTTCTGGTTCATTAACAATCCTAACCTAAACCTTACCCCCTTAAGATGGTGGTGGCCGTATGTGGTAGTGAAGGGTAGATAGAGTTGTGTGATTTGAAGAGTTGAAGTTTTGAAACATTTGAAAGCTAAGGTAAGAAACAAATCTTTATCTTGTGGCTTTGTCATTAATTACAATATATGTGGTGTGTGTACACTTAATTGTATGAGAGTTGTGTTAGGGTATATTGGGTGTGTGCGCATGTGAATTTCTTGCTTAAATTGATGCTTGATGAAGTAGACTTTGATAAATGGAAGTTAGAGATGTTTTAGACATTTTGGAAGTCAATTGGTGTCTTAGATGAGTGTAGAAATGTTTGAAGGATAGAGAGTGTGTTGCTGCCATTTTGTGGATTTTTGTTCAAGTAGAGGTTTTGATTTGTTGTGGTTGAAATCTTGAGTGAATTTAGTGAGTATAGGTGAGGAAATGGTATGGAAGAAGTAGAAAAAGAGTTAGGATAAAAATCTGGAAATTTTGATTTGTGCTAGTGTCAATGATTTTGCCATAACTTTTTACGTGGTTATACTATTAAGATTATTTTTGGCTTAAATTAAACTTGAGAAGTTTGGATACAATTATTGTGAAGGAAATGATGTCTAATTATGGCTTGAAGAGTTCCAAATTTTGACTTGAATGTGAGATTATGCACAGGGATGAACAGTAGCTTGAGAAATTTGATTTTAGTGATCTGAAACTTTGTGAAATTAGTTGGGTTGATTTACGCAGATTTGGCTAAATTGGTCTTCATAAGAGTTGAAGCTTTTCTTTTTATATTTCTATTTCTATAAAGTATGACATTTTTTGATATGAGGGTTGAAGGTTATGATCTGTTGATGTTCGGATGTTATGCCATAGATTAATATGCTTTGTGTTTGGAAATGTCCATTAAGTGTAGGTTTTGTGGATACTGTGTTGTGAGGCAATTTCTGGACTGTTTTGGTTTGAATTGGAGCAAGTAGCCTCATTGAAAGTGATAGAGTAATGTCTTAGCTTTTCAATGATGTGTAATATGCTATTTTTGGATGTAGGAATTTAAAGTTATGAATTTTTGAAGTGTGGATATGGTTTAGGAGAAATTATGGGGGCAGAAACTTTGATTGCGAATTTGACCCTTTTAGAGGTTGAATTTGCTTCCAAGTTCTTCATGAGAAGTGTATAATGTGTTATGATCTTTCCATTGATATATAGTATGGAATTTTTGAAAAATGGGATAGGAAGTTATGATTTTTAAAATTTGTGTTACTGTTTAGGATGAGATTTTTAGGATAGATACTTTGAAGTGAATTTTGACCCCTAGAGAGGTGGAATTTGTCTATGAGTCCTTCATGACAATTGTATGTATTTTTTTTATCTTTCTATTGATACCAAATGTGTCCAATTTGAATTCCTGAGTGAAAAGTTATGTGTTTTGAAAGAAGAACATATGGGAAAGGAAACAAAATTGGTAGTCGGAGTAGTCAGTGAAGTAGGCCCTCGCGAGGGCGAGCCTCCTCGCGAGCCCGGCAAGGTCGCGGGTGCGAGGGTGAGGGTGAGCACGCTCCTCGCAAGCGAGACAAGGTCGCGGGCGCCAGGGTGAGCCCGAGGGCTAGCGCATGGTGCCCTCCTCGGGAGCGCGAGACCATCGCGAGTGTGACCAGCCCATTTTGATTTTCCCATCTGATCCTTTGTCTTCTTTTGCTTATAACTTGGCCATCCGACCTCCGATTGACCTTATTTTTGAAACATCGGATTCCTAATCCATTTATCTACCTCTCCATAAGATTTAGTGAATTTTTGAGATTAATTTGAAAATGGGGGAATAAATCAAAGTGAGTGGACCGATTAAAAGAATGTGAATTGATTGTTTTCAGAAAAATTTCGGGTTAAATTTATGATTGATACCGGGATTGTCATGAACATGCATCGTACATATTCCATAGATACACATGTGCATTGAATGCTTATAATTGTGCAAAATTATTAATGTGTGTGCAACGTATTGCATAAATGGGTTATGTAGGTTAAAAGTCTGCAGTCAGGCGTTTCCAGAATTTGGAAGCAAATGCTTATCTGGAGCGTACTGTGAGTAGACCTAGATGGTCTCATTTTATTGTTTGTTTTGTTTGAATTTTTGTATCAATTTCCTACTGAATATTCATATGAATGTGATTGATTGTGTTGAATTCCGGACAGAAGGTCCGATCAATGTGAAATGTGGATGATATTTTGAAGTGCTCCTTGTATGTGAATTGGATGAAATATGTGATATATGACTTAGTTGTTAAATGCCGGACTTAGTTCCGAAGGAAAGTGTGATCATGCTTACCACTGAAAAAGTGATACTAATGTGAATGAAGGACTACGGTCTGATGATATGTGAATGTAAGTGATTGCAAATGTAAGTGATATGTTTCATTTCATGAATGCATGAAATATAATGGTAGTTGTGACCAGAGTAGCCACCGATTAGAGCTTAAAGCTCAACGTGTGATTCAGAGCCTCAGGCTCAATGATTAATGAGCCCTATATGGGATAGTTTTAATGAGCCCTATATGGGACAGTTACCAATGAGCCCTATATGGGACAGTTTAGGCACTCAGTCACAATAAAGTAATAAATGGAAAATGAGTCTCATGCGCATGGCATATGCATATTATAAATGATCAAATTGTAATGAATGTGAAGTGTGAAATGTTGTGCATGTGATTATGTGATTGGGTGAACCATCGATGATGGTCACTCATTGAGTTCGCAAAACTTACCCAAAATTTACAATTATTTTTCAGGACTCAGAAGAATACCCCTTTAGGTAGCGGGAGTATACCTAATGCATGTGAGAGATAGGGGTCGGGATCAGTTCGCGTCTGCATTGTATTTCTTTATTTTATATTGAAATGTGTATTTCACAAATTTTTTTGTAATTGAATATTACGGTATGTAATAATTTTTGGAAATGTTTTGTATTTGTGACGGGCCCAAATAGCTATTGAAAATTCTGTTGATCATATTGTTTTATTAGAAATGGTTATAAAACAAAGTGGGCTGATTTGGTTATTAATTTTCTGCACTTATGTTTGTGGTTTAAAATAAAAAATTTTTTTTAACGATTTCTGAGTGATTGAGTGCTCTAGCACACCACCCTCACGAGGCAAGAGCTCGGACATCACCCATCGACGTCGGGTTCAGGTCTTACAGGAGTGGGGTGTTACATGCCATCCCACTTGAGCTGCAATAGCCAACAAAATTCTAATAGTGTCAAACCTTGCCACAGGGGAAAAGGTTCCATTGAAATCTATTACCTGCTTTTGATCATAACCTCTGACCACTAAATGAGCCTTAAACTTGGTGATTGACTCATCAGTATTGAGTTTGAGCTTGAAAATCCATTTCAGTCCCATAATTTCTTTGTTTGCAGGTCTGGGAACCAGCAACCATGTATGATTTCATTAATCATACCAAGCTACTCCTCCATTGCATCCTTCCATTCTAAAGATTTCATACTCATGAACTCCTTCAGGTTCCAGAATTACCGTATGGCATCTATTGTACACATCTTTAATTAAATATGGACCTCTTACTGTAAAGTCATCACTTGTGTCATTTTCTTCAACAAATTACTGCTCCTGAGTTGATTCACCAATAGGAGACTTAGATGTTGAAGCCACAGTCTTATCTTTCCAATCCCACATGCCATCTTCATCGAATTTTACCGTTCTCCATACATAAACTTGTTGTGAGACAGGATTTAAAATTCTATAAGCTTTGGAGGCATTGCTGTATCTTATAAAAACTCCTGGTTCTACTTACTGATAAAGTTTGTCCCTCTTTACTTCAAGAACATAAGTATAACAAAAAATTCCAAATATTTTTTAGATGTGCAATAGAAGGTTTTACTCCAAACCAAGCTACGTATGGAGTCTTTTCTTCAACAACTTTTGTAGGAAGTTTGTTTTATAGATACAAAGCTGTGCTTACTACTTTAGCCCACAAAATTTTAGGCAAACCTTTCCCCAGCAACAAACATCTCGCCATATTCATAATGGATTTGTTCTTTCTTTCACTAACCCCATTCTGCTATGGAGTATATGAAATAGTCAGTTGATGATGAATTCCTACTTTCTTGAGAAATTCTTTGAATTCATTTGAGGTGTATTTAGTTCCATTGTCTGATCTGAGTGTCTTGGTTGACAATGCACATTGGTTTTTTGCAACAATCTTAAACTTCATAAAGGTCTCCAATACTTTAAATTTCTGCTTTAAAAAATGCACCCAATAGAATCTCGAAAAATCATTTATGAACAGTAAGAAATACTTGCTTTGATTGATTGTTGGAATGATCATTTGTCCACGCACATCACTATGAACCAGTTGAAGCTTTTTATCTGCTCTTGTGGCTTGATTTATAGGAAATGGACTTTGGGTCAACTTTCCTAGTTGACAGGTAGCGCACACACCTGACAACTAGTTTACTAAACTCAAATCTTTCACCAGTTCTTTATCGAGAAAAAGTTAGTGTGGCCTAACCTCCTGTGCCATAGACACGACTCATCTAGGACACTTATACGTGCTTCAGCTTCTGTGTTTTTCCATTCAAGAGGAAAGTTTTTGTTCTTAATTTTCACTGTCAAGATTTCACTTCCTGTAGGATCCTTGATGATGCAAGTTTTGTTCTTAAATGACAATGAATAATTTTCTTCAAGCAACTGTCCAATACTCAACAAATTCATGTCTATTTCAGGCACGTATAAAACATATGAAACAAACTTAATGCCAAAAGGAGTACGGAAAAGTATAGTACCTTTTCCAATTGCGTCTACAAGTCTGCCATCACCTAACCGAACTTTACAGGTGCTGGATCTATCCATATCTTTATGTTAGTAGTGTGCCCTAGGCTAATAGTTATATGTGACTTTTGTACTGACATTCTGACTTATGAATAATATATTATGAGGTATTCTTTTAAATATGCAT
>JANZXR010000172.1:47724712-47749165 GCA_027575705.1 Erythroxylum echinodendron | reverse complement strand
TCAATTTCTTCTCATGCTTCTATTTCATAAGCTATCTTGCTTAAGTTAAATGGAAAAATTTTCAGGGGGCCGACATAACATGTTGATTTGGTTATCTTGCTTCTGCTATGTTTTGATTTCTAAAAAGGTTTTGAAATCTATCATTTTAGCCAAATCTTACATGTTTTATTTTTCGATCCAATAGTAACCTTGAACCACAAGTCTAGATTTGTTTCTTACCACCTTACCGTTAAGTGGTTGGCTAGTAGACACAATATTTTTAGGAGGAAAGTTAACTTGTTTACCTTTTAAACAAGCCTTACAAACCTGATTGGTTTCAAACTTTAAGGTTATTAGCCCTCTTGCTAACTCATTTTTGAACAATTTTGATAGAATGCTCATGCTAACATGTCTAAATCTCCTATGCTAGATAAGCAAATCCTTTTCTAGAAAGATAAAAAACTTAACATTTTATGAGGACATTTCTTCTAGTTGAGCACAATATATATTCTAATTTCTAGGACTAAAAAATACAATGTTATCATTATAAATATCTACAATTTCATAATGAGATGCATAAAAAATGACTTTTTAACCTTTGTCACATTCCTGACATACACTCAACAGATTATGTTTCAAACCATCAACAAAGAGAATATTATCAATGGAGGTAGAGTCATAATTACCAATTTTACTAACTTCGGTTGCCTTTGTTTTATTTTTATCTACAAAGATAATGATACCTCTGTCTTTCCCTTCAATATACTTGAAATGTGATATTTCACATGTCATATGTCTCAAACAACTGCTATCAACTATTCATTGATTTTCTCTAGTCTTCGTTTTAAAGCATATTTGTGAAAAATATTATCTCAGTTTAGATACCTAAATTTTTCCAGGTATTTTCAGGTTAGTGTTTTGACCTTTCGGTTTGCAAACATACTTCTGAGATAATTTCATTTTACAAAAATTACAAGAATGACTAATATGACTATGCTTACCATAATAATCGCACAAAACGGATGAATGTAAGTTGTTATGATTTTTTCCACTTAGTAGGTTCCTATTATTTTGGCTATAGCTGCTACTAAATTTAACAAAAAAGGTTTTGTATGGCCAAATATTGTTATTTTCATTATATCCTATTCTGACCTTGCCAAAAATGCATTTACTGCTACCAAGCAATGCATCAAGATTGTTCCTTCCATAAATGAAAATTTCCAATTCTTTCTTTAAAGATAAAATCTTTCCAACATTTGTCTCCTTTTCAAGTTCTAATGCGGAAACTTTTTCTTATAATTGTTTTACCTTATTAGAATAATTTTTTAGAAGCTTATTTTCTAGCTTAGCTACTTTTTCTTCAAAAGCTTCCTTTTTAAAATCATTTTGCGTATAGTCAATCTTACGAGGAATATTCTTAGCTACAAAATTTTCATTCTCAGATTCCAATGATTTAACCTTACTTTTTAGAGATGTATCATTGCTTTTGGGCTTCTCAACTTCTTTGAACTACTTTAACGTCAACCTTTTGTACTGATCATACAATTCGTGATATGCATTTTTCAATTCATCAAATTTAATATTATAGTTAGAGTAATATACCTCATCATCTCCTAATCCAACTATGAAACAAATGTCGCTGACTTCTTCTGGTTCTTATACTTCAAAGTTTTCAAAATCCTCATCTAATTAGGAAGTAATCATTACTTGCTTTCTGGATTTTCTATTCTCTAATTTGTCCTTTCGAAGAAGAGGACATTCCTGTCTTATATGTCCAGGTTTCTTGCAATGATAGCATATGATTTGATTGTTTTAGGTATTGCTATTGTTGCTACTACTTTTTGATATGATGTTGTTTTCAACTTTCTTGTTTCCTTCTCTTTTCTTTATCAGCTTATTTTTATAGAAGTGAGCACAATTTCTGACCATAAAGTTGAACTTGTCATCTACATCTATTTACAGCTCCATGTCACTTTCATCACCATTTGATTTGTCAGTTGCTTTCAGTGCCATTTCTTTTCTATAAGAAGATCCTTCATCTCTCCTAAGCTCAATTTCATGGATCATCATATTTCCTGGTAGCTAGTCCAATGAAATAGTGTTTTGATCCTTTGTCATTTTTAGAGCTGTCACCTTAGGTCTCCATTCCTTTGGTAGTGACCTCAGAATCTTCATTACAAGCTCGTCATTGGGATATATCTTTCCCAAGTTCTTTAGGGTAGTGATGATGCTGTTGAAGCATTTGAAGAATTCGTCTATGGTCTCTCCATGTTTCATGCCAATAGTTTCGTATTAATGCACTAAAAGACTTATTTTATGGCTTTTTGCCTCATTTGTTCCTTCAAAAGAGACTTACAGTTTGTCCCACATTTCTTTTGCTGTAGAATAGTAAGATATCTTTTTATATTCTTTTAGAGACAAAGAACATATCAGGTGATGTTTTGCCTTAGCATTTACTTGTGCATTTCTCCTGTTAGCAATAGTCCTTACTTCTATGTTATCGAAAGTGGGAATGATGACACCAACTTTAATTGCTTGCTATACTTTGATATATATAGATTGGAGATATATGGTCATTATCTCTTTCCAGTATGAGTAGTTATTTCTATTGAAGTAAAAAGGCTTTGAGACAGATTGTCCTTCAAAACTTCTCAAGGTGTTTGTCATGATCTATCACATGCTATAAAATAAAAATGTGAAACCTCGCTCTAATACTAAATGATAAAAGCAAATACATGCAAGAGGGACGTGAATTGTGTGTATAAATTTTTTCTCAAGTTCTTTCAATTTTTATAATAAACATATCTTAGTTAAAAAAAATAGTAGGAGCCTATCAGACGATATAGCCTTTTTAGAAGACATAAGCTTGTTAAGCAATAGGAGCCTTTTGTGGAATAAGAGCATGCTTAAATGAAAGGAGCCTATTGAATGATAAATCCTATTAAAATAATTTAAAAATAGAACACACTCATTAAAACTAAAAGGAACCTCTTGCAATTTGAAAACAAAAGAAGCCTTTCATAAACATGGTGGGGCCTCTTATTAAAAACAACACACATAATATAATGAGAAAATTTAAAAGTTAAAGAGAAAAAGAAGAAAAATGCAATTGATTTATACTGGTTCGGCTGACAAACCAAGACTACGTCTAGTCCCTAAGTATCCAACTTAAGTGTTTCACTATAAAACTGAGTATTAAATTTGACAACTCTCTCCAAGCTCATAAGTACATATTTTTCAAGGTTTTCCATCCTTTCACCCTCAAAGTGTTAGGACCCGATTTTGTTAGGATTTATTTTATTAAATTATCAAGCATGAAAATAAATTAGAATTTATGAATTAGAAAATTTTTAGGGTTTAATATGGTATATTATGAATTTTATATTGTGACATGAATTAAAAAGAAAGAATTAAAAATTAAGTGGAGTTAGTAGGAACTTGTTTTAATATGGAAGGTTAAAATTGGAAAATCAAAATTTTGTTCTTAAGTTAATAAGACAAAGAGAAGAAAGAGTTATGAGAGTTAAGAAAACGAAAGAGGAAGACAGAGTTATGGAAGAGACTAGAAGGAGAGAAGGAGAACGAAAGGGAAGAAGAGCCAAAGAAAGAAAAAGGAGAAAGAAGAACAAAGAAAAGTTTAGGTGAGTTTTTAGGTATTCTTTGCCTATTCTTTTTGTTTTGATAGATGAAGGAAGTAGAGAAAGTAGGTTTTATGTGATGAAAATGAAGAGAGAGAAAGAAGAAGAGCAAGAGCTTTATCTTCTTGGATTTTTATAACTTTAGTTAGATCCTAGTTCTTTGAGTTAGATAAATTAAGAATAGATTAAGCTTTAGTTCATTCATAGATAGGTAGGTTTAAGGAAAACTTATTCGTGTATAATGATTAAATGAATATATATGTGTGTGTTTGAAGGGAATCAAACTAGTCGAAATCAAGAGCAACGAAAAAAGCAAGCTTAATTTTGGAAGTGTCAAGTAAAATACCAAACCAAACCAAACCAAACATACCCAAATTCTTGCCTAAGTAGGGTATGGGAGGGTAAGATGTATGCAGTCATGCCTGCATCTCCGATAGAGATGCATAGACTGTTTCCTGATAGACCCCCGGCTAAATTAAGAGCAACAACAAATAACAACAAACAAACAAACACAAGCAAACAAACACAAACAAAAAAAATAAACACAAAAACAAACACAAACAAACAAAAACAAACAACCCAAACCAATGCAAGTACATCACTGTATAAGTATAACAATATATGTAGATCCATGGAGACTATAACCTATAGAATGCAAAGGAAAATGAAAATATATAAATACATAAAGATGTAAATATGTGAGCAAGCATAAGCAGAGATATATAAAATTTAAAATCAAGAAAGTAAAGTAATGAAAAAACTAATAAAATAAAAAGAATACCGATAACATAAAAGTACACTAGGTAAATAATACATATTTATATACATATACACTTCCTATATGGCTTATTCCTAATCTATCGTCTGCTATCTATTATAGCAGAGGTAAAACCTAATCATCTCTTATATGAGACTCTAATCCCACCCTAAACGTGTTCTACTTATCCTAAGTAGAGGTCGTATCCTCATGGGGCCTCAGTAGGAGGGCAAGCGGTCGTGCGAAGATATGGTCGATCAGTAGACAGACTATCCGCTGAACTATAAGTCTATAGCTAATTTGTAGCCCTTCAACTTCGTCAAGGGCTACATATAAGAATGACAGGTTGAAATAATAAACAAAAAACAAAAATAAACGCGTAGTACATTTACTACTTTAAACCACTCTAAGCGTTAACCTGTAGCTCTTTGTCTCCCTCACTTCAAATCACAGGTCATGTTCTCAGAGTAGTCTAAATCCCACTTTACCCCTCACGCCCCTGCGTACCCTATAGGTCAATATCAAAATTCTGCATCACCAACTGTTTCTATCGGGTGTCATATCCTTAGATAGATTTAGCGTCTGTAGGTCCAGTCTGATCTACTCCTCCCATGTCCTCCTTAGCCTCCCTCGACCTCGCTTTCCTTCAACTTGAATCCCTTCAACTAGTCTGACTGGTGCCGTCACACTTCTTCTGCGCACATGTCTGAACTAATGCAATCTTCACTCCCTCAGCTTGTCACCAATAGCCGCGATGCCTAACTTCTCTCTGTACACCCTATTTGGTAGTCTATCTAACATCGTACAAACACACATCCATCTCAACATTCTCATCTCCGATACTTCATACTTTTGCATTTGCATTACCCTCATAGGCCAACATTCAGAGCCATAGAGCACAGCCGGTCGTATGGCCGTCCTATAGAATTTTCCTTTCAACTTTAGTGGAAATTTCCTATCACATAGGACTCCAGTTGCCGCTCTCCATTTAACCCATCCAGTATGGATGTGATGAATTACATCACTCTCAACATCTGCACCCTCTAGTTTGATAGAGCCTAGATATTTAAAACTATCCTTCTGGTTTATTACGTGAGTTCCAATATGAACTTCTTATCTATCGTCCTCTGAACTCTGTGCAAAATTGCATGCCATATACTTGATTTTTGATCTACTTAACTGTAGACCGTTTGACTCTAAAGTCTATCTCCACATCTCTAGCTTCTTATTAACTTCTTCTTTCATCTCTCTGACCAATACAATGTCATCTGCAAATAACATACACGACAACACCTCATCTTGTATGTCTTACTTGATGACATCTATTATTATCGCAAAAAGAAACGGGCTTAAAGCTGAACCTTGATGCAACCCTATATCCACCGGAAAATACTTTGTATCTCCCACTGGCGTTCGCACACAAGTTCTAGCGGCCTCGTACATATCTTTTATAGCCCTAACATAGGTACTAGTAACATTCTTCGCTTCTAAACATTTCCAAATGACTTCTCTTGGCACACTATCATATGCCTTCTCTAAGTCAATAAAGACCATTTGTAAACTCTGCCTATGCTCTCTATATTTCTCCATCAGCTATCTTAATAGGTGGATTGCTTCAATAGTTGATCTCCCAGGTATGAATCTAAATTGATTCTCTTTCACTTGTACTATTTTGGGCAATTGTTGTTCAATAACTCTCTCCCGCGGTTTCATAGTATGGATTAGGAGTTTGATGCCTCTATAGTTTCCATATTCTTGTGCGTCTCCCTTGTGCTTATAGATCGGTACTACTACACTACTTCTCCACTCTACCGGCATTTGCCCCGTGTGCAAGATAATGTTGAAAAGAGTTGTAATCCATTGCACTCCCACCTCTCCTAGACACTTCCACACCTCAATAGGTATCTGATCAGTGCCTACTGCTTTCGCTCTTCCCATCTTGCTAAGGGCTTCTTTCACCTCCTCTTCAGAGATTCTTCTAACATCATCACACTGCATTCCCTGGATTTTCTCTTCTTCTCTACTCTCTATACCAGTGCCTTCATGTCTCACCTCGTTAAACAAGTTGTTGAAGTAGACTTCCCACCTGTCCTTAATGTCTTTATCTCCCAAAAGTGTTCTTCTATCTTCTCCTTTTATATGCCTAACTGTGTCGATATGTTTACTCTTTCTCACATATGCCTTAGCAAGCTTATAGATATCTTATTCTCCTTCTTTAGTATGAATGTTATACGTTTATAGTTTTGTGATGATGAGCAAAAATATTTATGTGTATGAATGTTATAAATGTTTGTCTTGATTCATTGTGAATGTGGGAAAATGTATAAATTTTTGTCTTGACTTATTGTGAATGTGGGAAAAATATTCCCTGAATTCATATCATGTTTGTTTGTTTAATTGTGTTACTTTTTTCTAAGGAAAAACAGAAAATTTAGAAGCTTGAAAAATATGATTTTGATATGTATGCATCTGAAAGCTATTTATGTGGGTAAGAGAGATACCATTTCGTTCCTCTCATGCTAGTCGACTCAAAGCCTTCTCCCGGCTACCCGTTTGTGGCATATGAACTTCAAAAAATGGACTCATTTCATTCATAGTGTAACCTTCGGTTTCACTATTTTATTATATGGGATTCTCTCGGCCCAGTTTATTGTGCATTGCATCTTGAATTATTGGATATGTGAATGATATTTTGTGTTGATTGAATGAAAAATATGAGCTAAATTGTGTGCTAATGACTTCATATATATATATTGGGGTGAGCTAGGAAGCTCAGTGACTAATACCTTTATAGCCAACAATAACGAACCACACATACTTAAGTATATATATATATATATATACACACTAAGGTATGTGTGGTTCATTATCGCTATTTATAAAGGTATTAGCCATTGAGCTTTTTAGCTCACCCCACTATTTTTTACTCCTCCGGTGAAGAAAAAGCAGATCAGCAATAATATTTGCACAAATTCGTCATACTTTAAGGATTTTTATCATTTGTAACTTAACTAGGTAGTTCAGAAACTTTTGGCACTTAGAATCATTTCAAGCATGAGCATCTGTGAAAGTGTTTTGCATTTTGAAATTGATGTGATTTTTGGGATTTGTAATATGGAGTTATGTAAGAACTCTGCAATTTAAATTTGACAGAAAAAGTTGCAAAGATTTTCATATGTATGTGTAAAATGTTATGTTCTGTCAAATGAAATTTTTGTTGCGTGATGATTTTTAGGATGGATTTGTCTTAAGTAAAATTGTTTAGATTGAAAGTAGTATATATGGAATTTAATGTTGGATTCGGGTCCTGTGGTTGTAGTTACTAGTTTTAAATATATATAGATGTTGATAACAGAAAAAAGAAAATAGAGAATAAGGGTTAAAATGAAATCTGAAACTTCAAGGTGTAAACTGCACAGATCTAGTCAAAATTAGACAAAAGTGTCTTCATAAAAGCTGTAAATCTTTTTCTTCGCTTTCCAACAACATAAAGTTTGTAATTTTTAGATTTATGGTTTGAAAGTTATGGTAGTTTGAAGTGATGGTGTGCGACTGTGGAGTTGCAGGAAAATTGCGATCACGATGAGCTTGATTCTCACAGGCATGACAATTTTTCTCATGCCCGTCCATTTTTGGTTGAAGTCTCATGGGTGTGAGGCTCAAAACTCACATCTTTGACTTTGTGTTGTAGTCTCACAGGTGTGAGACTTAAAACTCACACCATTGATTTTTGTGAGATTTCATTTATTTTTTGAATAAATTCATTTACTATTATGATCATGGCCTTGTGTTATTTATTCTTATTATTAGTTTGCTGCCAAAAAATAAAGTCCCACCATGAATTCATAAAATTTATTTTTCTGTAAATTATTTATTAAAATTTTATGTTCGAATCGAGACCCGAGCCCAACACAAAGTGTATAGCAAGCTTCTAAAAAGCTCACAGAAAAACAAAATAATAATTTCTCTCTTGATAGAGTGATTTCAGTTTCTAAAGCATAATAATAATAATAATATGATTCTCTGGAGTATAGAAGATGCTCAAAATGTTTTGACAGTCTGAATATGTTCATTTTACTTCATAAGTATTGTTGCTCTTCCTTAAATATTCAATTTCTATAACTAGCTATTGCTTCACTTACATCTTTAGTCAACTGGATGGATTTAACCTTGAATAACTTCGATGCCATCTTTTCCAAAAATCTTCTACTAATCACAAAGTTAATATATGACCTTCATAATTAGTAGGATCCTTTCGGATAAATCATTTATAATAAGGTAAGTTCATTAAAAAAAGGTTCTTGCAAGAAAGAAAACGTATTTCTTATGTTTTTATTTCCTTTTTGAGGATTAGACCATTAATTTTATAAAGAAATAAATCCAATTTGAATTTTAAAATATTATACAGTTATCATCAAAATTGTTAAATATAAACCTTGAGTTAATAATAATATGTATATGTAAAGCCCGTCATCAAATAAATACACAACCCATAACTATTAAACATATAAAAGAAGCCATCAACTGTAAACTTAGAGAAACACTAACAATAGACAACTTCTTCTTCTTCATTTTCTCTTAACTTTTATAACGGGTATATGTCTTAATGTGCCATTTTTCTCCTACATGTAACAATTCCCTCATAGTGTCCCTTATTGCATTTGTATTGTAGAAAATTGGGAGGAAGTTATGGAGGTTAACAACCCCAAAATCCTATACACTTAGGCAAAAATTTTAGCAGCTATATTATGTCTTTTTTTTGGTGGTTTTGATCATCCTGAACTAGTTTGTAGTTGGATTGTATGCTGTAGTTGTTTGGGAAAATAATTGAAGTCATGGAAAGGGATTAAAAAGGAGAAAATGTAGCTGAAAAATGATTAAAGAAGAGGAGATAAGAGAAAAGGAGAGGGTTAAGAAAATGACATTTTTTAAAATTTAAGTTGCATGTTAGGGCAAAATAGGAAGTTCAAACAGTGAAAGATTAATTTGAAAGTAACTTCTAAGAAGGGCATTTTGGTATTAATTGAAATGAATTAGGATAAAATAAGACTTTTAATTAGTTAAGGGTATTTTGGTAATTATGGTGGTTAGGTTAGTGAGGATATTATTTTTATAATTCAGAATAAATTAAAAAGAAAATAATATTGAGTTATTAAGTGCAATTAGGTTGAAAATTTTTTATAAATTAGTCTAACAGAATTTTGTAAATTTTAGATCCGAATTAAGGTCCAATTAAAGAGTAAATTGGACTATTAATTAGTTGAGTCCAAAATCGAGGTAAGTAGACTTTACTCTTAAAATAGAGTACCACTTTGTTATTAATAAATTAGATTTTGAATTAAACATTAATTAAATTAATGATGAATGATTTCATACATGAATTACAAGGTATTTCGTAATTATATTTTAATATGTATATTGAGGTGTATTGATTGTTTATTTGGAGATAAATTGTCATTAAATAGAGATGGGTTGATAATATGTTGTGAATAATTGATGAGAATCAAGAATTGGTAGCTTGCCTAAGATAGGCTACATTCGATAGTCATTGATTGATAAATTGTTTAGAGATGAGTGAGGGTGGCTAAGTATCTATCCGTGGAGCAGATGCCAAGGCTTGCTGAATCTCGAGATGTCCTGTGCTGATAGTTAGGTATCGGAGTGGTACTGGGATATCCTGAGTCTTAGGGATATCTTGTGTCAATAGTTAGGTACTAAAATAGTATCAGGGAACTAAGAGAGATTGAGAAATTGAGTTACTCTGGGCTGATATTTGTACATTTAATTACAATTCCACTTGATACGAGATTATTGATAAATGGAAATGAGCCGCAGACTATTAGATGTAAGTCTACTAGGTTAAACAGCCTGAAAATTTAGATAATTATGGGATAATTCATAAATGGCATTTATATATTGATATTTGTGTGAATCACTATTTAGTAAAATTTTGAGATATGTTTTAATTGTTTATATTAGAATGAGTAATGATGTGTCTTCATATTATATGAATGTTTTAATCACTTGACCAATTAGTTTTATAATTATTTATAGAGTTATTTGATTTTAAGGGTATGATCGGCTATCATTACTGAATAGGCAGCTCATTCCTTACCATTACTGTTTTTAGGAAATCAAATGATTGCTGATAATCCCAATGTATGGGACTGACAGAGTGAACATTAGGTGGGATGAATTAATTAATTGAGTAAAATTATTTGATTATATATATTTTTAATGTGACAATTTGGATAGTTATGTTGTATATAATATTTTTGTGTTTGATAAATAATCTTTCCTTTTGTAACGAACGAGGAATTTGATAACTAATAGAATGTTTTGAAAAATATTTGGATAATTGTGGTTTAACGGCGTCACATAATATAGCAAAGAAATAACGTTCCGGGAATGGACTTATTTAAAGCAACAACACATCATGAAAAGAGAAAGGCAATACGACAAGAAAGTGGACGTAGAGAGACGCCAACTCTAACACTGGTTTGACGAAGGTTAAATGATATGGAGATGGGCAATATAAGGCCTGCGTGGGAAATGATGGAATATATGTTTTAGTGGAAAGATGAGGGATGATATGAAGAAGGTATTAAGCGCAACTCATGTAGTTTATTGACTGTAGCACCAAAACCCTCGGACATGTCGAGGTCTTCTGGTTTCATGCCATTAGGGAGTTTCCAATCAAAATGGAATAGCAAATTGGACAGTAGAAGTTCAACAGTAACTTCACCAAGTGACACACCGGGACACATCCTCCTTCCAGCATCAAATGGAATGAATTGCATGTCTGTTCCCCTGTAATCAACTGAACTATTAAGAAACCTATATATCCGGATAAAAACTTCCCAGGATCAGTCCAGTAACTTGGATCGCTCGCCATTGCCCATGCATTGATAATGACATGGGTTTTGGGTGGTATATCATATCCATCAATTACCACTTTCTCCTTATTTTGCCTTGGCATTAGCAGAGGACCAGGAACGTGCAGTCTAAGTGTTTCTTTGATTATTAATCGCAAGTACTTCAACTTATGCAGGTCGTCTTCATCTACACTTCCTTTCTGATCGAACTCTTCCCTCACCTCTGCTTGTGCCCGTTTCATCTCACCTGGATTTTTAATCAACTCCGCCATTGCCCATTCCACAACTGAACTTGTTGAATCAATCCCAGCCATAAACACATCTAACGAACAGAAGCCAATAAAAAATCAGATTGAGAGCATGCATGCATGTTCCACATTTTCATTTTTCCTTCGTTTCTAAAATATATTACGTGATTAAATTATTAGTTTTATCAATTGCCAAAATACAATTAAGTAATAAATTACAGTCAATTATACCTTCACAGTCAATAATTTCACAAGATTATGAAAATAATATTTTTGCAAATAAAATGTAAACGGTTTTTCTTAAAACCATCGATATCCCCCCCAAAAAAAGAAGTTAATGTTATTTAGCTACTAGAACAAGAGTTAGGAAAAGGAAATTTAAGAATCAAAAGATATAATTAAGAAGGAATGGATATCTGTAGGTACCAGGACTAGGGCTTTGATATTAGTATCGGTGAAGGGGAGTTCAATGTCTCCGCTCTCTTTGAGGTTCAAAAGAACATCAACCATGTCATCGGTTTCGCGGGTTTCTACTCTTGCTTTCATTTCTCTATGCTCTTTAATGATCTCATCCAGTGTCCTGTCGACTTTTTGATGCAAGCTCACAAGCTTATGCTTTAACCCAGTAATTACATGCAGAAATTTTAGGGAAGGAAATACATCACCAAGGCTAAACCCCCGTAATTCCTTTGGTATTTGCTTCAATAATGGTATAAGTGCAAGCTCCTTCTTGCCTAAATTAGAAAATGCCGACCTTGAAATGGTAGTAAAATTTGTAGCCAACAACAGAGAAATGAGTGTTACTGGTGATCCCTCACTGGCACCAATGGTTGTCATCAAACTCGAAACCTCTTCCCTCCTGATGGACTTGAAAGATTTAATACGTTTTGCGCTTAGAAGCTCTAGTATTAAAATTCTGCGCATCTGTCTCCAATATTCTCCATATGGCGCATATCCAATGTCAGAACAATTGCAAAACAAGATATCTGCTGCAAACACAAAAGGCCTGTCAGCAAATTTGATGTCATGTGTTTTCAGCACTTTTTCTGCTGCTTCCTTCGTAGAAATCACAACAGTTGACACTTCGCCGAGTTGAAAGTGCATAATGGGTCCATATTTTTTGGCTAACTCTAGCAAAGGGCGATGCGGACCATATGGTAAACAACCAGCAAGTAGGCGAAGGTTTCCGATTATTGGAAGCTTTCGTGGTCCTGGAGGCAGGTTTAGACTGGATTTTGATTTCTTAAAAGCTCTTAATAGTATAAGCAATGTAGTGAACAGAAAGCATGCGATAACAACTTGAAGTTGCTGCTACATGAGGAGATTGGTGTAAGCTCTAGATAATTGTATGGGGTTAAGAACATGCTGCTTGTGTTAATTTATAGACTTTGGTGGGATATTCAATAAGGAGTATGAAAACTGTTTGGGTCCTATTAATTCTATTCCTTAAAGGAATCAAATGATTAAACATAATTACGACATGTTTTTCATGGGGCAACACTTTTCCTGATGCCGGTCTTAACATTCAATTTGATTACGTTAGGTGCCACTAAAATTAGAACTCATTGATTGAAAACATCATAACGTTTACAGTTTTTCACTCAAGTTTAACATTCGAAAATCTAGTAAATAACCATCAATATAAAGTATTATATTTTATTTGGATAGTATTTAATTATCATTTATTTGTAATTTTAATTAAAGTAAAATGTCCAAAACTTATTATTAAGAGGCTTAAGCTTTAAGAAAGTTGATACTCTTGTTTAACTTTTTCTACAATACTTGTAGAGTTTTCTCAATTCATTTTGCTGATATTGTTTAAGATCAAACATTTGTGTAGCTATAATAATTAAGATAAGCCGATTTTAGAAATAATTCAAAAGAAACGATTAGAAAATGATTAAGTTTCAGGATAAGGTTTGTAAATTGTATGCTATAAACATTATTTTTATTATATAAACTTGTGGTGGATTAACTTATAGTTAAATATGCAAAATTTTGTCTTTCAATTTTTTAAAACTTATAGGTCTAGATTTTGCGTGGTTAAATTCCAAGGAAAAGAATAGGATAATTATGAAAATATTATATTCCTCCATTTAATTTATAATATATTGAAGTGTTTCACAAGATTAAAGAAATTTAAGAGAATTATTTAAAACTTTTAAAAGAAACTAAAAGTTAATATCGACTTATATAGGACCTCTGCTATCATATAGCCAATGATGGCATATATTTTTTGGGAAGTGATGGTCAGTCCTACGGTCAAAATAATAAGCCTGTGAAACCCTTCAAAAATCAGTTTTTATAAACACTTTTCAACAAAAACATAAAATGGGAAGGAAATAAAATGGAAGGAACTTATTTAAAGGAGAATACAAGTAAATTTTCTTATGAACTACATATTTTAGAGGGCATTAAAGGGTTTTTTATTTTTATTATCTTTTGATTTTATTTTTAAATTTAGTAAAAAACATATGTTTGTTTGAATTTTTAATTTCTATTTTTAGTTTTAGTTTCTTCATGTTTTCAAAATTTGTAATTTGTGTAAACCACAAAAAGATGTTTTTGTTTTGTTATAATCTAATTTAACATTAAAAATTCAATATTCAATTATAAGAAAATTAGTCATATACAAATAATTAAAAAATAAAATTCATAAAACTAATATATTGGAAATGTTATTACTATAGTATTCATGAAATATTATGAGTTATGACTATAACATGTTCAAGTAGATTCTTTGCTAATGTAGATGATACAATTTAGATTTGGACATATTAAAAAGTTGAATGGATATTGTAAAGGAAAATGAAAATTTTATATGTACCTATATTAAAAACATACAACAATTTCTTGTCTCTTACATCTGTCTTATTGTAACGAACATTACAAAAATAGCTTTATTATAAAAAATAAAAAGATAAAAAATTATTTATCCATTCACAATCTCACATTATATTGAGTACATTCTCGTAAATCATAATCCTAAAAGACAAATCTTAGGAGTACCATTTATATACACACAGTTAATAATATAAATCACCAAGTATTATTCAAAGCTATTCTTAATATGCCAAACATACAAGATTTTTAGAATTTCTTCCACAATAAACTTCAATTTTGACCATCTCTTTTTATCCTTAATATTCAACTATAGATTAAAAACAAAAGCCAATTATATTTTCTACGTACAAATATCATTAAAGTTGTTGGTTTTAAGTTAAAAAATTATGTGTAAAGCTTTATTTTCTCCATCTTAACAATTTATATAACAATCCAATAAATTTCTCTAACATCACCATTCCTTTAACCATGACTCACCAACCTTAGTTTGTTTACATTGATTTGGACACATATTTCCTATTAAAGATGTTAAAAAACAAGAAAATCAACAACCTCAATTTGATTACATTCATTTGGACAACTACATTTCAATATTTCACACATTAACTTAGGATCGGTAATTTGATACACACTGCACAACCAACGAACTAACTCAAACAACTTAAAAATACACAAAAATTAAACAAATGTAGCTAAACAACTTAAAAATACAAAAATCTTAAACAAATCACAACCTAAGAACTAGTAGGTTACTAATTATGAGTTATGGATAAGAGATCATAGATTGCCGATTATGGGCCTTGCAAGTTTGGTGAGTTATAGGAGAGTTGGAAGCTTGGAAGGTGGCAGCCTCACAAGGATGAGATGGCAGCGATGAGGAGCTGTCATGTAATAGTCAGTTTCCTAACCTATTAAGGGATTAGAGTGATAGTCATATGAATTGCAGTATATTAGAAAGAATTGGTACTTTGGGACATGATTTCATTCACATGCATAACAGGAGGGTATATATACACATAAATTTTGATTTAGGAAAATTGCACTTAATTGACATATTTTGGGGTATGAAAAGTTTAAAATGATTATGATTTGATTGTGTATTGCTTATGTCTTGAATTTTGGTTTGCTGGATTACAAGTAGTAAATTTGAAATTAATTGTTGCAATTGGAAAATTGATGAATTAAAATGTACTTGTAGTCTAGGAAAAACGTCAAGTGGCAAGATAAGTTGACACACAGAAATTTAGGATGATTAAGCCTCTAAAATAAGTGACATTTGGCATGGAAAATTAAGTGACAAATAGCGTAGGAAATTAAGTGACAAATTACACCAGTGATTAAGTGAACAATGTCAACTTATGGAGAGGACAAGTGACTTACATGCATAGGTGACAAAAGCCATTATATAGGAGTGATACCTAGCACCTAACGAGTTAAGCTAATGTAGGGATAGTCTTTGTTATGTTTATTCTTTTTCTTTCCTTTACTGTCACCACCGAACCACTCACACACCCTCACTTCTTCTGAATTTTGCATCAATTTTTTTTATAGTCACTTCAAGATCCATACAAATATCTGCTCAAATATAGCTATAATTTGCTATCATCATTTTGCCTTTACTGAGATCATTTTACTTCCATCATGTACTTGCATGATTTTGCATGCATGGAGAGCTAAGTTAGCTTGATCATTGAGGTGGAACTTGAGCTAAATAAGTAAGTGAAATTCTGTTCTTTTTTGGCATGTTGAAATATAAATTTTATTATGATTGAATTGGAATGGAATGCATGTAGCATTGATGATGATGTTATACCTGAAATGTAATGGATGAATTGGTTACTTTTCTATTTGTTATTGATGCATGAAAATAGTAGGTTGTAGACTGCTAAATGGATGATTTAGGATGAGATTTAAAGTATAAATAAAGTTGGATTCATGGTAAAGATAGGTGTTATTGAAGTGTTCTTGAATCCGGAAAATTAGAGTTGTAGATGTGTTTGTAAAAATGACGGTTAATGACATAAGTGAGCACAATTTTGTATGCTTTAGTGTAGCTAATATGGAAGTTAAAATAACCTGAAATGAAGTAACCTTAAAGGACATGAAATTTGGAAAATTGCAGGTGTTAGTGATATCTCTAAGCTTATAAAATTCGTAAAATATTGAAGGAAGTAAAGTTACACACATTAGTGATGTTGATGACAAATTTTGGAATTTTAATTTCAGCCTTGCATACACGTCAAACACATTAAGAAATTTCACTATAAATTGGTATATTTGGACTTGATTAAGGTTAGGAATGAGCCCAGATTGTTTCTTGATCAATTGATTAAGAGCGTGATAAGTTTATGTAGTTAATTGATGCCATAACCTAAAGAATGGACTGTTTTGATTTAGTTGAGTTCAAATATGGAAATTATGATTTATTAGAGGAATAAATGATTTGTTTTAATGAAAACATGATCTTAAGGACATAAATAATGTGTATGAGGTATGGATGAATGAGTATTGAAGAACATTGGGTAATTATGAATGAGAATTGGGTAAATGTATGTATATATATTGCTAGAAAAAGTTTGGTGAATGTATAAATCTAGCTTGCGCAAATTCCAGATTTAAAGTAACAATAGTGTGTGTGTTATAAGAGGCTATTTGACCATGAAAATGGTCAAGGATAAGTGTAAAATATGGTTGATGAATTTGGAGTGAATTAAGCTAAATTAAGGGTACAAACCTGATTGCAAAATGGTAATATACAAAATATAAAGTTTAAATGGTCTTAGGGTGTATGAGCACAAATTGAATAGTCCAAATCTATGTATAAGAATACATACCCGAAAAGTCGATTGAGCATGCATTGAACATGACACTTATACATGTGCATGATTGAATATTTATATGATTAAACAAGCTAGTGATTTGTGAACTATGTATGTATTGTATGACTATAGACTCACAAGTTGATCGCTAACATTCAAACACTGCCGGATCATTAAGGCAATAGCTTTTGTGGAGCATACTGTGAGTTAACCTAGAAGTTTCTCACTAAGATTGAATTGTTTTTAGTTAACTTTTAGTTATTGAATGGTTACTTATATGATTATTATGATTCCAGACATTGTTGGTCTGAGTAGTTTATACCTATGACCACATATAAAAGTGTTTTCAAATTGTATGTGTAATATGGAATGTGTACATAACTGAATTTTGAATACCGGAGTCATTTTCGAAGAATGTGATAAATGAAATGGACATATTAAATGAAAAGTATTGATAGCATATTATGTGAATTGATGCATTCCAATACATTGATATGCATGATCAGATAAAAGAGTTATGACCAAATTGACCAACATGAAAAAGAACTTTAAGCTCAAAAATTGTTGATAGTTGCGCATTAGTCCATGTTTTTCTAAGTAATTGATATATGTTTCTTGCATAATTGTTGATTATTGTTGTAGTTTAGGATTCATTTAGTATATTTTCATTTAGTTTGTTTTCCATTGTTGTTTTTGTTATGTTTGATATTAATTTAGGGCAAGAATTGATTATTTTTATGTAGGAAGAAAGATTGAACAACTTAAAGATTGAGTTAGAGATCAAAGAGCCGAAGAGAAGAGGAGATTCTCTGTTACCAATTTCCACGATCGTGGGAATCGTGCCAATTCCCGCAATCGTGGGAATTATAATCCAAGATATTTTGCAGGGCTTCATTAAACTTAAGGTTTCAAGATTGTTAAAAAGAGATTTAAGCCTCCATGGTGAAGGAGACAAAGCCCTCCTATAGAAAGAGCCTTTTTGAGTGAAGAATACAAGTTTTGGGCCTTGAGGAAGGTGAAGATTCAAAGATTATCAAGATTGGGAAAAATAGCACATTAACATCAAAAAATCCAGATTTTGACAAAGAAGAGAAGAAGTATCCTTTATTCAATTTGCTTTGTTTTTCTTTCTTCTAATCTTTGTAAGATGGATTATTTGTGTGTTGATGACGTTATGGAGTCCATGATTGGCTAATTTAGTTTTATTGCTTTTGAACTATTTTTGTTAAACTCCTATTTTATTGAATTGAATGAAAGTGTCTTTGGTGATTGTTGATTTTATTTCGATCTTGCAATAAATCAAGAGAGTGAGCAAGATTATTTATGTAGGATTATACAATGGGAGTTGGCAACCTATAAATGTACAATAGATGATGGAAGTGTTAGGGTCCAAACTGGTAGCACAATAGGAGAATCAAAAGAAGATGTTTGCAAGCCAGGAGGAAAGTCAGAAAAGGATGGAAGCAAAGTTTGACCAGATCGTGAAGAGCCATGCATCATCCATCCACAATCTGGAGGTCAAGTAGATCAACTCGCTAACGTATTATCTTATAGAAATGTAGGTAGCCTACTGAGCAACACCAAAGTCAACCTAAAAGGAAAGAATTATGGCCATAACTTAGACAGAGAAAAAAGAAAATGAACATGAGGAGAAAGATAGAGATAAGAGAGAGGGACAAAGAGTTTTAGAAGTTTTCCTAAGTGAACCAGTAAGTGACCCGATCAGGGAACTTCAACTTGAACTTCCACATCATATTTTCGCTCAGTGGATGTCATCCTTCAGTTTAGCAGTGAGGTATTCTAAGGAGGTTGAGTTAAGCAAGATGACGGATATAACAAATTAACTCCAAACAAAGCTGACGTTAAATGAATCAGTGAAGAAAGAGGTTAAAGAGCACATGTCAAAAAAAGAAGACTTAAGGGACTTTTTCATTCCTTGTAGTATAAAGGAAGTTGGGATAGCTAGGGAATTTGCATATTTAGAAGCTGCTATTAACATAATGCCTTACACATTTATTCAGAAGTTGGGTTTAGGAGAGCCAAAGCCCACTAAGATGTTGGTGAAAATGGCCGATAGAACAGCGTATCAGTCGAAGGGGATCATCAAGAATGTGTAAATACAGATTGATAAATTTATCTTCCCTATAGACTTCTACATACTAGATATTAGAGAAGACACAAAAACCCTTATAGGTCTTGGGGGACCATTTCTGTCTACTTCCAGTTCGATTTATTAATGTCGATGGGGGAGATTTAACATTGAGAGTTGGAAAGGAGAAATTAACTTTCAAAGTATCCAAGAAAGGCTATCTTTCTCCTTTACCCCTAGCGGACATCAAGGAACCTGAATCCTAAAGAGGATTGGAAGATATTGAGGACCCTAGGAACCCATTCAGGAAGAAACGATCACCTAGGAGAAGGCGTAGGAAGGAAAACAACAAGGAAGATGGAGTTCATACTCGGGTGACTCGTATATAGAGTTTGAGATCAGCTTCTGCACTGCCAATGTACCAGTCATTTGAACCGACTTAAGCAAAAAGGAGAGTTGAGCTATAAACATTAAAAGAAGCACTCCATAGGAGGCAACCCGCGGAATTATACTTCCTTTTAATTGTTTTTTTATTTATTAGTGTGGTTCTTTAATTAGGATCATGTTTGGATTAAGTCTTATTACCGTTAATTTGGTTTTTGTTTGAATTTCAACTTGTTTTTTTTTTGAAATTCTTATTGATAGTATTAATTTGATGTGTTTCTAGGTTGTGGGATCAAGGAGAATACATACGAAGCTTAGAAGAAGATTTAGAGGTGGAAGAATCGGAATTCTCACGATAGTGGGAATTAGAGTGATTCCCCCGATCACGGGAAATCTCTCCAAAAACTTTTTGGAGAGAAAACCCACGATCGTGGATTGGAAATCCCAGAAACTTTCTGGAGCATAATCTCATGATCGTGGGAATAATATGAATTCCCACGATCGTGAGAATTCCATTCGAGGGGGAATTTAAGTTTCCCTCCCCTTTATGAATTCCCACGATCGTGAGATTATCCATTCGGAGGGGAATTTAAGTTTCCCTCCCCTTTTTTTTTCTTTCCCTCATTCTTCAAAATTTCACTTCTTCTCTCTCTAACTCACGAAAATTATCCTCCCACACTCTAAAATTCTTTAATTTTCCTTTAGATTCTTAGTATTTTTCATATCTTTTCATTAATCTTACAATCCTTTACTCTTTTCATGCATTAATCATTCAAAACACAAGGATTTGGGAAAGATTTTTTTCTTCCTTTCTCTTAAATAAGAATTTCACTCTGTTTCTTTTATTTTTGTATATTTTTGCTTACAATGGCATCAAAGAAGATGATGGCTAGGAAACCAGATGATCAATTATGCCTTTAAGTTTCCAATGAAGGTAAGGCACCAAAGAAGATGATTATTTGGAAACCGGATGATGAAATGCACCTTTAAGTTTCCGATAAAGGTAAGCTCAATTTAGTGGTAGCTTATCATTCCCTATTTCCAATTTATTCGGAGGAAGAAGGTACTCGTTTCTGAGACCTTCGGGAAAGAGAATTAGTCACTCCTAGGTATTTTGATTTTGAATTGTTAGAAACTATAAGTGTGAGGCAGAAAATTGAGAGACTAGATGTAAACATAGGTTGGAATAGGTTCATTACTTGTAATGTGCATATTCACCCTATGAAGACCGTAGAGTTTTTTTACTATTGTCCGATATCCTTAAAATGTAAAAAGAAGAGAAGAAGTTTCCTTTATTCAATTTTATTTGCTTTTCTTTCTTCTAATCTTTGTAAGATGGATTTCTGTGTGTTGATGATGTTATGGAGTCTATGATTGGCTGATTTAGTTTTAGGTATTGCTTTTGAACTATTTTTGTTAAAGTCCTATTTTATTGAATTGAATGAAAGTATCTTTGATGATTGTTGATTTTATTTTGATCTTGCAATAAATCAAGAGAGTGAGCAAGATTATTTGTTTAGGATTGTACAATGAGAGTTGGAAACCTATAGACATACAATCATCACGTTAGTTGATTAGTTAGAAGAGAGATCTCGGCTAATTCGATTGACCACCCATAGGATAGTTTAATAACTAGTTAAAGTGATGGAGTTATTGGGTAGGTTAAGAGATCATTCAATTGATTCCATTTAATTTGATTAGGGACAATTAATTACACTTTAAAAGAGGGTAGTTAATACATTCGAAAATCTTTAGTGAGATATAATTCGATTAACAACTTAGAAGGTAGGAAAAATAGGGAAAAAGTAATCTCTAGTCTTTAGATTCTTAAGTTCTAATTCTCTACACTTTGGTATTAATTATTGTTCATTCTTAGTCTTTCAATTTTAGTTTAATTTTTCAGATTATTTTCTATTACACAGTTTCATTTCTTAAATAAAGTTTGATCTAAATTAAGTATTTTATGAGCATCAATCCTTGTGGGATCGATATCCGATTTCTAACTACAAGTGATGACCCATACAATTGCAATTTTTAAGCATAAAACTAAGAGTTGTTTTCCAATCAACAAGTTTTTGACGCCATTGCCAAGGATTGATTATTTAGCATCTTGTTTAATTTAGATTATTTTGATTTAAGAATTTTTGATACTTTTCCTTATATAATTGTAGTACATAAACACAAGGAGCATGTGAAGAATGAGAGAAGTTAGTTAAGACAAATTTCTAGACATCAAAAGACACGAAAGAGAATTAAGAAGGGCAAAGTGTCTAAATTTTTCACAATAAGAAGGACCAGAAAGTACATTCATGGATTTCATGATGCCAAGATTTAGTCCTTAAGGAGTGGCGAGATTAGTGGTTCAAGTGAACAATTTCAAGATAATGCTAGCACTCCTCAACATTTTACAAAATAGTGTGCAATTATACGTGCTATCTGATGAGGATTCGAATGCCCACAGTGCCAACTTGTTGGAGATCTACGACACTTTTCGATTCAATAGAATGTCCGACGATGCAGTGAAGCTGAGATTTTTTCATTCACGTTGAAAGATCAAGTGAAGGCATGGTACAACGCCCTGAATTCAGGACAAATTATAACTTGGCAGCAACTTGCCTAATCATTTCTCGCAAAGTATTTCCTATTAAGACTACGAAGATTATTAAGGAATCACAAATTTCTAGCAGAATGATGGAGAATATCTTTATGAAGCTTGGAAGAGATTTAAAGAATTGCAAAGAAGCTTGGGAGAGTTTTTGTTTCAGATGTTCTACAATGGAGTGAATCTGAGCATAAAAGGAAGCATCGACGTAGCAGCTAGAGGTTCATTGATGAGGAAGACTGTGGAAGCAGCTCATGATTTTTTGGAGGGATTGGCGAGTAATAGCTATATGTGGTCAAACGAGATGAGCAGATAGGGGCAGAAAGATAAAAAATGTATAATACCCATTAACTTTGTTACTATTTTGTAGGTTCAAATTACAACTCTTGCAAAATAGTTGAATAACATGTAAGGAACATCCTCCTCTATAGTGAAGGCAATGCAAGTGCAATGTGAGTTGTGTAGGTAGAATAACCATAACTCAGCGGAGTGTTTTCTATTAGGAACTGATGGTATTGAACAAGTAATTTATTTGGGTCAGCCGCAAAGAGGTAACAATTCGTACTCTAATATTTATAATCCAGGATGGAAAAATCATCCAATTTTTTCTTGAAGCAATAACAATGCAGGTGGCCAAGTAAGACCACAAGGATCGTTGGGATTTTAGCAAGATCGAGTTGGAGCGATGGAAAGTAAAATTGACAAGATGATGAAAGTGTTGAGCTCCAAATTGGCAGCTCAAGAGGAGAATCAGAAGAGGATGTTTACAACCCAAGAGAAAAGTCAGAAGAGGATGGAAGTGAAGTTTGACCAGATCGTGAAGAAACATACATCATCCATCCATAATCTGGAGGTTCAGGTAAATTAACTCGCTAACGCTTTATCTTCTAAAAATACAGGTAGCCTACTGAGCAACACCAAAATTAACCCAAATGAAAGAATCGTGGCCATCACTTGGACAAAGAAAAAAGAAAATGAACGTAAGGAGAAGGAAGGAGACAAGAGAGAGGGACAAATAGTTTTCGAAGTCTTTCTTAGTGAACTAGTAAGTGAGTCGATCAAGGAACTTCAACTTGGACTTCCGAGTCATATTTTTACTTAGTGGAAGTCATCATCAAGTGGAGCAGCGAGGTATTCTAAGGAGGATGAGTTAAGCAAGATGATTTATATAACAAATTAACTCCAAAAAAAGCTCATATTAAAGGAATCGATGAAGAAAGAGGTTAAAGATCATATATCAGAAGGAAGTCCGCACATATCACAAAAGAGAGAAGACTTAGGGGACAGTTTCATTCCATGCAGTATAAAAGGATTTGAGATAGCTAGGGGAATTTGCATATTTGGGAGCTTCTATTAACATAATGCCCTACACATTTATTTAGAAGTTGGATTTAGGAGAGCCAAAGCCTACTAAGATATTGGTGAAAATGGCCAATAGAACAGTGCATCAGTTGAAGGGGATCATTAAGAACGCGCAGATACGGATTGATAAATTTATATTCCTTGTAGACTTCTATATACTGGATATTGGAGAAGACACAAAAACCCCTACAGGTCTTTGTCGATCATTTCTGTCTACTTCTCGTTCGATTATTAATGTCGATAGGGAGAATTAACACCGAGAGTTGGAAAGGAGAAATTAACTTTCAAGGTATCCAAAAAAGACTATCATTCTCCTTTACCCCTGATGGACATCAAGGAACCTGAATAACAAAGATGATGGGAAGATATTGAGGACCCTGGGAACCCATTCAGGTTGAAAGGATCATGCAGAAGAAGGTGTATGTAAGGAAAACAACAAGGAAGGCGGAGTTTATATTGGGGTGGCTCATATAAAGAGTTTGAGATCAGCTTCTGCACTGCCATTGTATCAGTCATTTTAACTGAATTAAATGAAAAAGAGAGTCGAGATACAAATATTAAAAGAAGCATTGCATGGTAGGCAACCAAAGGAATTCTACTTCCTTTTAATTGTTTATGTTTATTTGTTGGTCTTGTCGGCCCCTAAAATTTTTTTCCATTAGCTTATAGAATAAACGCATTGAGAGGAATTTGAGGGTATTTTCAGTATATGGCTTAAGTGCCAAGGGTAAAATGGACTTTTGGGAGAGGTATGGAGGACTTGTCTTTATTGGAAGAATTGGTGGCGTGAATGAAGGAAAAGAAGAATAGAAAGAAGAGAGCTTCGGATGAGAGTGAAAGAATAGAGTTGAGAACT
>JANZXR010000172.1:47714272-47724612 GCA_027575705.1 Erythroxylum echinodendron | reverse complement strand
TGAATCCTAAACTACAACAATAATCAACAATTATGCAAGAAAACACATGCCAATTACCTAGAAAAACATATACTAATTTGCAACTATCAATATCATATGGCAAAGAAAATTAATGATAGGCTATGTTTTAAAAAGAAAGTTCATGAAAGTATTGATTACCATCATTGTATACTTTACAAGAAAAGTGGAACTTAATCTTAGAAAAATGTGTATGTTTTGTTTTACATATGCATTGATCGTATGAAAAGAAAAGAATGTGTTTTGTTAGAACATTGGTTATTACTTGAAAAGAAAAGAAATTGTTTTTTATAGAGGTTAATATTTGTATAAATGTTTTGTTGGAAACCAATAGTACTCACTGAGCTCGTTTAGCTCACCCTTTATTTTCTAGTTTTTAAATAAAACCTCCCAAGTGCACGCTCAGGGGCTTCAATAGTAGGGATTTCACCTCACAAGTAGTCAACTTTGTCAAGTGCTTATTTTGCCTTGTACATATTTTGAGAACTATTGCATATCTTTGAATATGTTATGGAAAGTACACTTGTATAAAGAATGGATGTGTATAAAGGTTTTTTCATAGAATGCATAACTTTGTTTTAGCTTTTCAAAGTTTATTGATGTAATTATTTGAGATTGCATTTGATTCGATTTGAAGTCTACAATTTAAAGTTGAGAAATTGATGTGATATTAAAAGTGTTTTGAACTTTTGTAAGGACTTTGAAATTTTTAGGATGTCAAAATACAGCCATAGTGCTGCCAAAATTTTTAATAAACTAAAAAAAAGCTCCACCGTTTACATTTCTTATTATGAATTAAATTATTATCTTAAGCTTCACGGGAACTTTACAATTGTCTCGAATATCGACTGGAGAGCCACCGTAGAGTATCGAACATATCGCCTAATCATTACAGGATAGGGGCCTATCAACAGTTGTCACAATTACTGTAAGAAACGCTATGTTAGACCTTCGTCCTATGATCTATGTTCGTGTTCTTTAAGTCCAAATCACTTTTGTTCATATTTAACTCTTTCTCTTCAAGATATTTGTTTTTTTACTCGGAAGGAAGGATCCATTAACACAAAAACACAAATAGAAAATCAATTTTGATCCGAAAAGATAAAGAATTTATTGAGAAGTTAAAATAAGAGAATTACCATAGCGAGTTCGTGATAGGTAGTGCAGATATTAAAGAAGGAGGCGTTCTTGTGAATGCCGAGGATATAGTAATAGCATGATCCAGCGTTGGATCCTCCTCGTGTTCCATCTCTAACTTTCCAGGTTGTTTATGAAGAATGAGAGAGAAAATATCTACTGGAACTTTGAGAGAGAGAGAGAGATAAAGGACTTTGTGAGTGCGTTAAAGGTAGAACCTTTGAGATTTTTGGTATTTTATTTTTTATATGTATCTCAATTAAAGTGATGTAATTGAGACCATTAGATGGGAAGCGTTATTAATTGGTGACAACAAGAGGGATCGGAGAGAGAAGCAGGAAGAGCAAGATGATTTATTGTTCCTTTACTACGCGATCTTTGAGTCTCTTTTCCCAACATTCTTCAGTTTTTGTGTGTGAACTATTGCCAAAGAGAGATTAGAGAGAGAAGTAGGGATTAGGAGAGTTAAAGAAGAAGAGGATAAGAGAGATTGATTTATTTATTAATTGGGTTGATAGGTTTCTCGATCAATGCAGAGACTACCAAAATTTATTAGATTGAGATTTCGTCGGCTTCAGCTTGATTACTTTTAACATTTGTGCCATATAATACTTAATGAACTGAATGGGTGATATCTGTTTTTTTTACTCAGAAGGAAGGATACGTCAATTTGTGTCATCTGTTTTTTTTTTTTACTCAGAAGGAAGGATGCGTCAATTTGTGTCTACTACTTATAGGGAGAGTTTAAGGAATAAATTGGAGTCTTAGATAAATTGGGTCTATTAGATTTAGAACACGTTAGTGACGACGACAATCACCTCATTCGCACTTAGTATATAACGCTTAATAAATTAAAATAGACTCAAGAAAGAAAAAAATTGCAGGTATATAAAACATGCAAAGGGTATAGAGAGTTAAAGCCTCTCTATTTTGAGAGATCTTATTTTAATTCCACGTGATATTAATATATGCATTTTGTTTCGAGGTATCGATCACTCTTTTTTTTTTTTTATGATGCACTTTTTGTTTCAAATTAAGGATTTACACTTTTTACATGGTGTATAATTTTATATTTTTTCTATTTCAAAGTTATTAAAAAATATTTTACAATATTAAAATTTTAAAATATATTTTTTATTAAAATCTATAGATAATTGATAATTATATATTATTTTATATGATAGTCAATTACACAATAGTTTATATTAAGATAACTTAATTATTAAAAAATTTAAATATTAAAAAATGTTTTTATAATAACTTAAAATGCATAATTACATTAAAAATACAAACCAAACAAAAAAATTTATTTCTTTGTCCTTTTGTTTCTATAAACTTTACTAATAATTTACTATTTGCAATTTTTTATTATAATCTCCTTTTGAATGTAACGTGTCTTGTTAAATCTCTAATTTAATATCTTCACAAATTTTTTTATACTAAATTTTGAAGTTTTACGCATTTAAGTTCATACTTTCAATTTTCTTGTTTATTCAAAAAAATTCTTAAATCTTTTAAGTGATCCCTAAATAAGATAGTAAAAAAGGAAAGCATGACTTGCTTTTAGAGAAAAATTGTATTTTTAACCCTAATGCCTTTTACTAAAATATATGTAAGATCATAACGTCTTGGAGTACTCAAATTTATTTTAACATTTCTAAAGCACTTAATTTAAACCATAAAATGACGAACTCTTTAATATGATTATACATTTGTCAATTATGTGCCATGTCATTACTAATGTGATACACATATATTATTTTTAATGTCCATATGGGTGCAAGATTAACATGACATATAATTAGGGGTATAACCTTATTAAGAGATCCCTCATTTTAAGATTTAAATTAAACATTTTAGATATTATGATTTAGGTTAATGTTTATCTGATTTATAATTTAATGAGAATTATAGAACTAGAAATCTACTTTTCAAGCTCATTTAGGGTGGTCAAACCGGCCGCTGGGACTTCACCGAGCTTCATAATGTATCTTCAGTCCTTAATTAACACGAACCGTCTCTGTTATTCAGCTGTTATAAGTTAGTTTTTCTATAAGCACTAGGTTCTATTACTTCTTTTTTAATTTATGAAAAAAGCATAAAGACTCCTATTCATTTATGTAAAAGAGCATCCAAAACAACTGCAACAAAAATTTAAAGTTGTAATTATTTTAACCGAATAAGAACTTACTCTTTTAAGGAATAATGTCACCATATACAAATTTTGGCTCTCTTGGGATTTCAACAATCATAAAAGAAGAAACTCTTAACCTCGTTCGCCGTTGAAACACTATAAGGATCTAAGTACAGCAACTTTTAGCAGCAAACGAAATAACAGCTTCCAATTTGCAAAGAATACTACAATGATAATGTCCTTAAATTATCGTGCCTGAAATAATGAAATACTGAGCTCATTAGCTGAGGAGGAACTTGCTTCATTGATCTCTCTCTCATTAAAATATCCTGGTAGTTTAGGTTGAGGCAAACTGCCCTCACCACCCAACATGAGAACCACTGAGGACATGGTTGGCCTATCTTCAGGGCTTCGTTGCACGCAAAGTAGACCAATATGTACTGCTCTCAACATTTCTGATTGGTTGCATGATTCTCTCGCTGGTTCAGCAATCAGTTCTAAGGACCTCCCTTCTTCGTGTAACTTCCATGTCTAAACATGGGAAAGGAAAGAATTTACATGCTAACTTGTACATTCAGTGACATCAGTGGCTTTTATAATGAATTTCACAGACTTACATGTCCAAGAAGGTTAAGTTGGTGATCAGGGTGGTAAAACCCTCTGTTTCTTTTTCCACTTACTATCTCCAAAACCATTACTCCAAACCCAAATACATCTGATTTTACTGAGTAGATGCCATCTATTGCATACTCTGGTGACATGTAGCCACTGTAGAGAATTCGATTCATTGGCATAAGATCGAATTTACACGAATTCTAGCAAACGTAAGACATGTATGCATGTGTATACTCACTATGTTCCAACGACCTTCTTTGTGTTTGCTTCTGTTTCGTTTCCTCCAAAACTTCTAGCTAAGCCAAAGTCTGAAATTTTTGGGTTCATTTCATAATCCAACAAAATGTTGCTGGCTTTAAGATCCCTGTGAATGATTCTTAGTCTTGAGTCTTGGTGAAGATAGAGAAGTCCACGAGCAATCCCATTGATAATGTGATAGCGTTTAGGCCAATTTAAGATCCTGCTCCGTGTTTCATCTGTAAAATGTTGACAGAAGTCAATACAGCCTGGTATACTTGAAGGGAAAAGAGCATTGGCTGAAGAATAATTCCACTTGATGCAAAGGCTCAGATTAAGTGGACCTCATTTTATAAATGTAGGCAAATGGTTTTACTTTATGTTGCTCGAACTTGTCTTCAGACTTTCAACAAGTATCACTCATCTACATTTAAAAAGTTCTAATAGGAACTAAAATGATATATCATTTGGGAGAGAATCAGACCGAAGATAAAGAAGTCCAAGCTTTTGTTTGGCATAAATTCATAGATCAACATTGTTTCATTGGCTTCAATGCAACATCCCAGAAGCTTCACCAGATTACGGTGTTGAAGTTTCGCGATATGAACGACTTCATTCTTGAACTCGCTATGTCCTTGTCTCGAGTCCTTTGACAGCCTTTTCACAGCTATTTCATGTCCGTCTCTCAGTATTCCCTGTAAGACACCTTCCACACAAGCTGTAAGTAACTTACATGCACTTGAGTTTTCCGACGCCATACGGCATATTTCTACCTATTTCATATCTTAACTTGAAATTTGGAACGATTGGGATACTAATGATGAGCCTTTTCGTTTGAATGTTTTGAGAAAATGTTAATATCAGTGACTCGTATTGAATCCGTAAGAAATAGCGTCAATGTCGGAGAACAGTACCTTGTAAACAGGTCCAAATCCCCCTTCCCCTAGCTTGTTGACAACAGAGAAGTTATTTGTTGCGCTGGCAATAGTGTTCAGATCAAACACTGGTAAATCTTGGCAATTTCCTTCCTGAAGTTCATTCTTTTTTCCTGTATGGTCGCACTAGAAAGATTACAAAGGAAACAAGAAATCTACGGTTTCTCAAACCAAAAGTTCCTACAAGAAGCCAATGGTAATAAGCTCTTTATCTATTAGCAATCTGGGAATTGGCATTTGAGTGAACAACATAAACAAACTAGTTAGCTGCTTGATAACATACTGGCATTCTGCTGCCTCTTTCTGGAGAATCGGAAGACCAAAGGGGCTACGCCTGCAAGCAGCAATGTGGCAGGCAACACAGAGCTTATAACAACTATCAGTTGTTTCTTCACTTTGGATTTAGCTTTGGTGGAAGCGAGGTCTAGACGTAAGAAAAATAAGGAGTTAGTAAATGCGCTAGGAATTTTCATCACCCCTGATAGCTGACTCTTGTATTCGTTTTCTCTGTTAGTAGATAAAAAAAGAAAAAGCTTCCTTTTAGTAAATCTAAGATACCAAATGCAGCAGTGATAATGTAATTAAGGCCATGAAGAGAAGCGAAAATAGCAATCTTTTCAATCTTATGCATTGCTACTCAAGCTTCAAGCGAAGCATCTACATTAGCGTACAATCAACATGTCATTCAACAATTGTAGAAAGCACGCATTAGTTTTAAGGTGTAGGATATTACCTATTTCTGATTTTGCCATCCTGATATAAATGACTTGTCCTTTTACAGGTAATTCTCTCATATCAATTAGGTCATTAAACCAGAGAAAACACCCACTTCCTTCTCCTCTAATGTCCGAGTTCGCATAGGCAGAACAGGAGCAATTTATTCGGCACATGTTCTCACACTCCTTGAGGCTGATACTTTTGTTATACCACGAATTTCGTGTTTCTGGCAACTTGACTCCTGAATACTTCCGAAACCCGTCCCCGGAGCAATTTAGAGCTGTCTTTCTAACACAACCATCAGAATATTTCAGCTTATCCCATTCATCTTTCTTTTTTGGTACAAATCCTTCTAAGCAATCACAAACAGGGGAATTGTTAATATTACAACTTCCATATGGACCACACAAGCCATATCGGTCACAATTGTCGACCTGCGACGTAAGATAAAGGAACCAACTAGTAGTTTGTTCACTGATTATGAAGCGTTGGTAGAGGCCAGTTGGACTCAGAACACATTTTGTAACGATTGAAGTATCAATAAGCAGATACTGGTAATAGATCTCCCGATCATTGAAAACAAATTCGTATCTGTATATGTGGTTTGGAGTCAGTTGAGGTGTCCCACTGAAACTTATGCCATTCCACGGTCCAGGTCGATATTGTTCAATGCCATTTTCCCTCACAACTAGCTCGGGGTATCCTCCAAGGTCTACACCATAGATGTAGCTACCTGGAGAAGGATCCTCAGTTGTCTTCCATGATACTAAGCGACGGTCTATGCCTGTTTTGGTATTCCTTCCAAGCTTCATTCCAGGAAGGAGTGTGTTACCCGGATGGTCAAAACTCTGCCACAAGAAATTGATCTCCGTATCATTGTCACCCTCATTTTTCACAACTAAGTTTCCGGAATCCAAAAGCTTCAGAATCGGTTTCGTCGCACTAGTTGATGCGTTGGAAGACCAAATTATGCTTCTACTGCTATTGAGAAGGGCAATTTTCCCCTCGCTAGTGACCTCCAAAACACCTGGCCCTGAAGACTCGTCAAGAGGTGCTTCTCTGTTGGCAACCCAAACTACAGTCATCTCAGATAATAGATTGAACCATATTCCAAGGTATCGTTTTTCAGAGCTGCCAGGACTGAAAAATCCTAATCTAAATGTTCTTCCATCTGAAACTAAGGCCTCTCCGTCCCTGATAGATTGAGTTGCGTTCATGATGTCAACTGCACTGGACATTTTGACGATGAATATAAAAGAGAAGGAAAATACAAGCTTGTAAACGTCATCCATCGACGATCTCATGATTTTCGTGACTGTGTACCAGGTTTAAGGTTCTCGGCAGTTTGGACGTACTAAGAACTGAGAGTTCAGAGCTCAATCACTGTTAAGAACTCCTCACATATATCAAACTGACTAAAGAATCTGAAGAAGTATCATTTCAATTTAGACCAGTACGAACAAATTCTAGTTTTATCATTAATCATAAGACTTTTCTCCTTCAGAGTTTCAAATGCAGCTTTCAGCATTAATGATTTGGTTGATCACCCTTTGAAATTACCGTCAAACGTTTTGGCCTCTAACAACAGTCTACAATGGCAGCGGGTTGTAAAAACAGTTCTATTGCAATGATAAGTTAATTGAACTCTAGTGATATATTTAGTTGTTGCCGACGAGTCTCTTTCAAGATTATTTAAAGGCCAAGATATTCAACTGAATTATTGAGTCCTTAATTAAGGGGGATGGCAGATGGACAAGTAATATACCATATGGTTATTGAGTCATTAATTTAGGGGGATGGTAGATGGAGAAGTAATATCTTATATGGTCCACAAGGGAAGATCACGTGTAGGCGGTCACATTTCGAAAGATCGGGAATAAACCTGCAATTCAAACATGGATCATCTTCTCATGCGAAGTTTTAACAACAAAACTTATTTTAACGGAAAGATGTAATACTCTTAATTTTTCTTCTTATTATTCGTCTGTTTCTTGTATTCGTGTGTCATGTTATGAATTTATTTTAGTAAAGAATTTATGGTTAAATTATATATTTTAAGAACTTGAGTAGATTGTCGATTTTATATAATTTTTCAGATGGTGTAAGATATTATAAATTTTGTCTTAAATTGGAGAATTTGATAAGAGACATAATCATTCTTACATATATTGTTAACATTAAATTTATTTAATATTTTAATTATTATTTTAATAAAATTATCATATCAAGTAACCGAACATCTACCATTGACTACTCAATAGTAAATGTGAAATAAAAATGTTTAATAATTATAATGAAATAATTTCAAGATCTATAACAATTAATGAGATAAAAATCAAACCGCAGTGATTTTTTATTCTATTTCTACTTTTGGCCATTGTGAATAAAGACCAATTGATTAAATAATAAACTGACTAATTTTCTCTGAACTGTGAAGAACTATATGCTTCTTATTCTTCTCTTACGTCCAAACCAATAAGTGTTTGGTCTTCCCATGTTTGGCAACGACTAGCTACCACTTATGCTGGAGCACCCAAAAGACGACTAGGAACACTAACTCACAAGCATTCACAAACCAAAAGGCAGAAAACATAAATTTAGGCTTGAAAATTAACAAACAAAAAATGGTTAGAGAATGAACACGCACCCACCTACCCAAAACAGCTAGCTCAAGATTTATGATTAACAATTTTAATGATAACTGTATAATTTTTCAAATTTCAAATTGGATTTATTTCATTATATAGGCAATTGCTTTCTTTCTTACATAAACCTTCTTTATAAACTTACCTTTTTAAAAAATGATTTCATAACATCCGAAAGGATCATATCAATTCGAATAATCAGCTCCGATGACATAACATTCTTCTTAACATCTAGATATTAAAGATTTTAGCAGAGATAATATTGAGGATTAAGCAATGGTTAGTTGAAGAAAATTGTCTACTTAAGGAAGGATCACTACAGTTGGGAGAGACATATAGAAAAATCAAGGAAGCCAAATGTTTGATATACATCACAATATAAGTACTTTTGAAAGTTATATCGTTATCAAATCTCTTGTATTTTAGGAAATGAAAATTCTTTTGAGAGAGTGATCATTGAAGCTCATATTGAACAAACTACTTTGTCTTTTATTGAGAGCTCATAGAGGCTAGTAAAATCCTACTACTATAGAAGGTTGAAGAACTTTGGAAAATATACACTTATGAGCTTGAAAAGGCTCGTCAAATTACTAGTTAGTTTTTATAGTGAAATACTCAAGTTAGATAATTAAGGACTAGACATTGGCTTCGTTATTAACTGAATCAATATAAATCTATTGTGTCATTTCTCTCTCTTCCTTTCTTTTAATTTTTTGTATTATTAGTTTTCAAGAAACTCCTTCAGTTTTTGAATAGGCTTTTTTTGTTTTGGTATCGCAAGAGGTTTCTTTCAAAAGTTAGCAGGCTCCTATTGATTAAATAAGCTTCTTTCTTTTTGAGAGCTAACAAGCTCTTATCGATTAAAAAGGATCCTATCATTTTGAGCATTAGTAGGCTCCTTTCGATTTATTGGCTCTTTTCTATTTGAGCATTAATAGGATCCTTTCGAAAGTTTATAGGACCCTTCTATTTATAAATTCGTTTAGTTTAGCAAGATCTTATTAATTTGAAAGTACTTTAAATTTCTTTTGCATATAATTCACCCCCGTCTTGCATATGTTTACTTTATCATTTGGTATCAAAGTGAGGTTTCACATTTATTGTGTTTTACAACATGTGATAGATCATGACAAGCAATTTGAGAAGCCTTGAAGGACAATCTATTTCAAAGTCTCCTTACTTCAATGGAAATAACTACTCATACTGGAAAGAGAGAATGACAATCTATCTCCAATCTATAGATATTGAAGTTTGGCAAGTCATCAGAGTTGGAGCTGCACTTCTCGCTACAAAAAATTTAGAAGTATTGTCTGATGCTGACAGAAGAAATGTATAGTCAAATGCCAAAAAAAAACATTATCTGATATGTGCACTATCCCCAGAAGAATATGAGAAGATATCTTACAACCCTACAGTAAAGGATATGTGGGATAAACTACAAGTCATCTTTGAAAGAACGAATGAGGTAAAGAAACATAGAATAAGTATTTTAGTGCATCATATGAAATTATTGGAATGAAATAAGGAGAAACCATATATGAATTCTTTGAAAGGTTTAACATCATCATGACCTTAAAGAACTTGGGAAAGACATATCTCAATGATGAGCTTGTAACGAAGATTCTAAGATCACTACCAAAGGAATAGAGACCTAAGGTGAAAACTCTATAAATTGTAAAGGATCTAGACACTATTTCATGAAACTGAGCTCAAGCAAGATGAAGTATCCTTTTATAGAAAAGGAATGGAAATAAAAGTAACTGATGAATCAAATAGTGATGTAACATCCCGTTCTCATATTAAGGGTTCGGACCTGAAAGTTCGCTACATATGAGCTTAAAGAGAGATTAAGGAAATGCATTTTTCTTGCTCATGCATAATGTTAGCATATATGCACATGAA
>JANZXR010000172.1:47683428-47700787 GCA_027575705.1 Erythroxylum echinodendron | reverse complement strand
TTCTTTTCCTTCTCTTTTCGGGCAACAAAGGTTTGAGCAAGATTTTTTTACCTCCATGGAACAATGTGTAAGTATTTTCTCTCCCTTGATGATGCACATCCTTGTCAAACAACCATGGCCTCCTAAGAAGTAAATGGAAAGCCGTCATAGGAATTACATGGCAATAAACTTCATCTTTATATTGCCTAACTGTAAATGGAACAAGGCACTTCTTTGTCACTCTAATTTCATGTTTTGCATCTAGCCAAGTCAGCTTGTATGGAGGTTCAAGTGGCTCGGTTTTCAAACCCAATTTGTTAACCATTTCACTAGCTACAACATTCTCACATGCTCCACTATCTATCATAACTTCATATAATTTATTTTTTGTCAAACAACTAGAATGAAACCGAGATTTTCTCCTCCAATCCACCTCACTTTTCTCATAATTTAGAACTCTCAACAATACAAGCATTTCACCATCGAACATATTAGCATCACAAACAAGGGAATCTTCCTCATCACACAAATTAGGCCGTGCATCATCACTAACAAATTTAGCATGGTACAAATCATTCTCAATTTCTTCCATCTCTTGAATGGTCATAATTTTTCTAGTAGGAAATTCGGTTTGAAAATGGCCATAACCTTGACATTTGAAGCATTTGAGGTAGTTTTTGGACACACTCTTGGTGGGTGGGGTAGATTAGACATTTCTTGGTGTGAAGGGTATGTTTTTCGCATTCTAAGTGGATTTGGATGGTGGAGTGTAAGTCGGCTTAGGTGGGGCAGAATTGGATACACTAGCTTGGTGACTTGGTTTGGATGGTGGAGTGTAATTTGATGGGGCTAAAGCATATTTGGGTATGGACTTGTTTTAACGGGTTTGTTTGAGGCTAGTTTCACTTCTCAAGGCTAATCTTTTCAATTCAAGAAAGGATTCATAAGTATAGAAATGTACCATATTTTGAATGTCTTGTTTCAAGCCTTTGAAATATCTTCCCATGATCATCTCTTCGGTCTCCTCTACTTCACACTTCATCAAAATTCGTCAAACTCCATGTGCATTGCTCCATGGTTTTGGTGTCTTGTTTAAGGCTCAACATTTGATCAATGAGTCTTTGCCTATAATGTGGAGGCAAAAAAACGACATCCATCTCCTCCTTCATCCGGTGCCATTGATTGCTTCTAGGCCTCCCTTCTCTAACTCTTTTTTTTTTTTGCAAATTCTCCCACCAAAGGGTAGCATACCCTTTCAATCTCATTGCAACCAATTTCATCTTCTTATACTCGGTCACCTCCCTCAATTCAAAAGCTCTCTCAATGGCATAAGCCCATTCAAGGTAAGCATCAACATCAATCTTACCATGGAATTCTGGCAATTCAACTTTGTAATTAAATAACTCCTCTTGCGTCTCTTATTGCCTAGGTGGCATTTGTGGGAGGTTCCTCACGGCTATCCTCCCGATGCCATGTTATTGCCCTCGCCCTCTTCCTCTGGGTAGTTCTCCACGGGCTATAACAAACGGCCTTTCATCTTCTTCATCTTCAACATGTTCTTATGGAGTCTCCATAGACCTAGAGACTAATGGAGAATTGTGAACAAGGACTTACAAGGCATCGTTTTTGGCTTTAAGGGCCTCTATCTGAAGCCTTATCCTATCAAATGCAGCTGCAAAATCTTGATTGTCATCGGCGGACATGGTGTGTTTGTTTATTGGTGTTTTGGATTGTTAGAAATAAAAAGGGGTGGGAAAAAGGTCCAGGATGTTTACTTCCAAGCTCTGATACCAAATGATGGCGTGGTGGTTGCTATGGTGTTTAGGGGTGATGGTTGAAGTTTTGGAAAAGTTGGAATTTTCCCAAGTATAAACAAACAGGCAGATTGTAAGGTGAATTCTAGACAAATGGCTTGGAATTTGAAGGTGATTCTTTAGCAAAATTGTAGAATAGGATGTGAGCTACAACTTTTAATCGGATCAACAGGCGTAAAGTTATGAATTTTTTAATTTGACTATGTTCTGGAAATCGTGGCTGCAGACTAGAAGGTTTCAAAGTGCAATTCTGGGCAAACGACGGAGCATTTTCGGGTGATTCTTGAGGCTACATTGACGTTCAAGAAGTGAACTACAACATTGATGAAGGAATTTTGTCGAAATGATGAGCAAAAAAAAATATGTGATTTTTCTTGTTTTGGACGCTCTGGATTAGGAATTTGGGCAGATTTTTGAAAAATGATGCAAAGGGGATGATGTGAAGAATATGACAGGAATGGAAAATTAGATTAATGAAAGGGAATGATCAGGTAAATAAGGAAAGATAATTGAGTGTTTTTGGACTACACACAAAACCCAATGGATAGTTTTTGGAAACTAACAAAACCCAATTAAAGTTGATAACTTGCAAAAGCAAATCTCTCTTACGGTTTTTTTAAGTTGATAATCTGACCTCCATGATAGTTTTTACAATGCAATTTAAAAGGAAATAAAAGCAAATGAAGGGTCATGAAGGAGAACCACAAGTTGGTTCCTCTTCATCCATAAAACAACAATTTAATTACTTAATTAAGGACACTAAGTAATTAAAATTGAGCTGAAACTTAAGTCTCATAAGGGAAAAATGCATTTATTCACCAAATATCTTCAACCGAAATTGAGTCATACTTGAGCTGAGATCTTGGGCTTCAAATATCATCAAAGAGTGCAACATAAGCTGGATTTTTCTACTGAAATAACATCAAGAGAATGGACTTCAAAAATTATGCATTTGTAAGTCCCAAAGGGCTTGAGCAAAACCTGTAGCTTTAGGCTCAAATTTTTCTCTTCCTCAAGCTCCTCTTCTCCAACCAAATCACTATCATCACTATCATTTGAAATTGTAGGACCAAGACCCATATTATAAATGTCTTCCAAGGCTGCATGTGATGGACGTCCATCACTTATATGTAACTTTATGATTCTCGTTGTGTTGACTTAAACAACATAGCATAAAAGAATAGTCTCTGTTATCCAATTTTATATTCTTTCCACTTATATTAAGCATAAGTCTCCTTTGATCCAACACATACAAACTATTTTTATAAAACTGGATCAGTTATTTTTACTTAACAATCTATTTCTTATTATGCTTTGAACATTGTAATATTATTGAATCTAAATTCAATATCAAATACTCATAAGCATAAACTAGAAATACATATGATCTCTATCATATCTCATATAGGCAAGAAAAGTCATGTAATCATTTTTCTTCTTACGATAACCATTATCATACCATAGAAAATGCCTTTAATTGATGTCCATGTTTATTCTTTTGATAAGCTAAATTAAGTGGAACAATTCCAACAAGTTACTATACGTTACAGCTATCCTCTATGTAACCTCTTACATCTTGCTATCTTGTTGTTGACATACATCTTACATGTTGTCATCAAAGTCTATAAGGCATTAGTCAATTCAAAATGTCAATACATTTTGTCATCTATATAATTTTGACATATCTTTAAAACTTTGTCACTGAATCCTAAACAGGGATTATAGCAAAATTGCATAATAGGCATACAATTTTTTACCTCACTTGGAGAACTCTTCTCAAACATATCATATGTCCAAGAAATTTAGTTCATTAACTTAGCATCAACTATACTAAACTAGGTAAATTCTACTTAGAACAAAAAATAAATGTAAGGAAAGCAAGTAATTGATTATATGCTATGACTGCCAAATGAATTAGGACTTTAATCAAGTATTTAGTTACTCTCACTATTTTATCTTAAATAATAGTTGTCACTACTATTCAGAAAGATTACTCTAATCTTTCTAGTGGGATAGGATATCATTTAAATATAGTTGATCTTTAGTTTGCTTAACAAACCAACTAAACTTAAATTAGGTAGATAACAATTTTATTAATCATATCTCATGTGACTCCTAGATTTATTAGGTGACAACTCTTGCCAAAACATATCTTATATGTTATTCCTAACCTTGCTTCTAAATTCATGTGATCATGAGTTTGTTCATCCAAATCACACAAATTTAATTAAGTAGAACCTACTATTATAAGACTAATCATGTTCGAGTTAAAGTGGCCTTAAGTTTACTTAACAAGCCTATAATAAACAAAACTCCAATTTATTCTTATAATAATGGAAGACAACAATTATGTTCTCAACGTGTACTTAATATTTTAGTGAGGGATTTAATTTCATTCGTTTCATCAAACACAAAATTGCATGTAAAATATCACACATATAAAACATACAATTTTAATATCAATCCAATATATATATCAAACATATAAATAAAGTATGCAACTTATGTACTCATAACCAAATTATATGTATAAAACATCAAGCTTCATTTGATTCTAGTTATTAATCTTCATAATCTAAAATAATATTTCCAACTCTTATGAAAAATTAAATTAGGTTAAACTCATTGATTCCTAAATAAACAAACCTCTATTCCAAAGAGAAATTTATTTTAATTTGAAAAAAAAATTCAAATTTAATTGGAAATTATATATAAGTATTTTGACTCATATAGCAAATTTTAATTAAAAAATTTTCAATAAATTTTGCTTCTTGCTTATTATAATTTAGAAATTTTCCTTTTCGAAATTATATAAGTAACATGTTCTAATCCAATTAGGAAATTATTTTTAATTTCATTAGAAAGTATTTTCCTTAATTGGAAAACTATTTTATAATATTAAAAGGAAACTACTTTCAAAATTAAATAAAAATTTTATATTTAATTAAGAAAGATATTTATATTATTTATTTAGAGATTGATTTCTTAATTAATTAGAAAATCTTTCTTTAATAAATCAGAAAAACTATTTTAAAAAATATTTAAAAGCTCATTTTTTAATTAATAAATGAAAATACTTTTCAAATTTTAATCAAAAAAATATCTTTTCTAAAAAATCAAGAAGCTTATTATTCATAAACAAAGAAACAATTTCTAAACAAATTGAATAATAATTCTTTAAACAAATAAAATTATAAATTTAATTATCTAAATCAAATTGAAATAAATAAATTTAATTTAAAAACACCTTTTTTAATCATTTAAGAAAAGACACTTATCTTAATTTTAGGGAGTCTAATTAATTAATTTCAATCTAATTGAAAATAATTAATTCTAATTTTAGAAACAACTTTTCTAAAATTAATTAGGAATCAATATATTTATTAATCTTAATATTAAGAAAAATAATTATTTTAATATTGGAATTGAATTGATAGTAATTTAACTTAATAATTCAACTATTTAAAAATTAAACTAAATTCCAAAGTAATCCTAATAAAACCAACCCGTTGGAAAACAATTTTCAAATAATTAGAAACAACTTTCCAAATTTATTAGGGATTAAACTAATTTAATTTAAAAAACTAAGGCCAAAATTATAAAATCACATAAAAGGGTGCGGGAGAATTGTACTGCATGCGCCAGCAGCATTACGTGAGGCGCCTGCATTTCGCACGCCGCAGTCAACAACAGTCATTGAACGGCGCGTCCGCTCGTCTGCACGTTTGTGATGTCTGTGTAAGAAGTGCGCGAGTTACATACGCCCCATCGTTTTCCAGATTTAGGATTACGGGAATTTTTCCATCGCCGGTCATTTTTTTAGGACTGCTGCCGCTGTGAACTGCTGCCGCGCACTGCCACAGACGTCAGCTTCTGGCGTCCACTGCCTTGCACTGTGCCCTGAAAATCGTGCCTCCTTCATTTCCTTGGCTAGCCACATTTCTGGAGCCCACTACCACAGCCGCCAGTGAAAACACAGCGACTAGTAAGCTTCTCCAGTCGCGCGAATCTCATTTCGAAACCTGTAGCAATAAACACAATACCAGAACACCCAACAGACACCATCGCAAACCAAACTTCCAAAATCCACATTCGACACAACACATCCCTTATTCACATTTTCATTCACAAATAACACAAAGAAAAAACACCAAAGCACAACAACACAGCCCCGGTGCCTCCTTGGTTCAGCGATCTATTTTTCTTGACATCAACATGTCTTTTTAACATGATTTACGTGCAAAACTAGTACACATGACCAAATGTAGCAGCACCTTATTGTCTAATTTTGGGTTTCTAGGTTATTCGATTAGGGTTTATCTGGTATCAATCAGAAACCCTTTTCAAATTTAAATTGCAAACCTTTTAGGATGCAATTCCAAAATTATAACCAATAACAACCATATATTTTTATTCAAGTTATAAAATTAAAGTTTAGTTCTAATACTATTGTTAAAAAACTGAGTCGGGATCTAATCTTGGCCTCAGCTGAATAATTACGAAATTTTTTTACAAATTAATTTCTCAAAAATCAAGATCAATTTAATTCTATAAAATGATTAACACATAAATCATAATAAAGCATGAATCTAAATTTGTACCTTAGTTCGAAACTTGATCATATTCTTATCATATCTCTCAAGTCATTTCTAGAATTGATTCATCTCAACCACCATAGGTGAACAAATGTCCGGTCTCTAACGGTATCCGCAGAATAAGTTGAGAGAACTCTGTAACTCTTAACCCAAGAAGTGTTAGCTCACTAAAGTTTAAGCTTATTTATAATAGGTTTGGATATTTTAGTAATTTAATTGAAATTAATTTATAATTTTAATTAAACTTAAATAATTTTAATTAAATATTTCATATTTAATCATAAACTTTCTCAAACTTTGGAATCAAGTCTAACTTAATTACAATTAAATAATTTATAATCATAGATCAAATTTGGCTTCTAGCAATGCATCATAACCATCTAAATATCTAGAAATGTCAAAGTAGTTAACTGACCTTTCTATATAAGATTTTTTTGTATAATTCGGTCATTTCATTGTATAATATTTTAATTAGATATAGAACATAAAATTAATGTCTATTTTATTTTGAGTCTAATCATATTAATTCTCCGTCATAAGTTATCAATCCAAATAATGTCATATGTAAACTATTTACAAAGTGTCATTCCGTCTTGGTCAAGAATTTTATGAATTAATACTAATCAAGAACAATAGAATATTTTCCCTAATTACTTTAGAATAATGAATCACATATTGATCATACAATTATCTCTATATAGTTCACGCTATATCCAATAACTACTGATTGATGACCTATGATCAAATATGTCATAAGTAGTATCAAAATATAGCAATTCCTATAAAAGAAAACTTTAGAGACATCAAATCAAATGATCACTTATACAATCATCATAATGAGAATTTCATAAACATACAAGTAATGTTTTAAATAGATTTTTCATATCGGGTCTGTTTAATTTAAGGGTAATATATAAATACAATATAAATTAATTTCATAATTAAAATTTCATTTGCAATGTATAATTATCCTATAAAATTTATTATGTATATCTAAATATGTACATAATAAAAAATATCTTTAAATTATTGTATTACAAAACAATAACTAATCGATTTACTGAAATAGATAAATTAGCATTAGCATGGATGCCTTCATAAGACCACGACGACTTACCCGTGAATAGATTATAGAATTAAAAGAAAAAAGACCTTGTCTATGTCGTACGAACTTCAGCATAATGTTATCACAAGCAAGTCCAAAATTTGTACGCGGACAAAAATAATAAGAAGCCTGAAAAGTGATATTAAATGTTTAATTTCTTCTTGGCCCCGATTCTATCTGTCCATTGTTCTGCTCCAGGTACATCTTAATCTACAAAACACGGAAGCACGGTTGTTAATTTGGCGAAAATGATAAACACGTTTCTGCAGGCTAACGTGCTTCGTCATTTGCAGAATTTTCCTTTAGGATAAGAATTTTAAATTGATGACAAGAACGATTAGAACATAGGTTTACCTTCATATTTAAATTCTAATAAATTCAAGGGACAAGAAGAATTTTATATATCTTTTATTTTCTATATAAATATTTTCTTTTACTGATGCCATCAAACTCACATTTATTTAAAAGTTTTTTTTGGAGTATTCCATTTCTTCCAATCTAATAAAAAAAACAGCTTCTATTTATATTTATATTTATTATTATTGCTGTTATTTTATTTTTCTTCATGTAGTTTAATGGAAATAGTTTTTATTAGCAAAGAATAAGGTTGTATACTTTTATTTCTCTTCAAACGTATTTTTTATTAAAATATTATTAGTATTGTTGTGATAAGAAAAACATAATTGTATCTTTCATCTATAAAAAATAAAAAATATTGCCTTTCACTTTATTTCTCACTTAAAATTTGAACTATTTTGAAACCTAATTCCTAGCCTGGATAGTTTAGACGTTGTGAGTGAATATCCCCTTTTTCTGGCTTTTACCACCTTAATTTGTTTACAATAGCAGCATTTTAAGACCAAAATCTAGTGCAAGAATGAGGTTTACCGGAGCGTACGTCGGCATGATGTAACCTCAATGTTTTGATTGATGTGATTTGCAGAATGCATTCGTTACTGGTTTGTTTCTTTTTGACGAGAGCCGTATGTTCCCGTAAGCGTGACGTTTTAAGAGCATCATCGCCCTGATTTAGCTCACCTGTGTTTCTAAAACCGTCAAGACAATGAAAAACAAAGCGATAGGCTGAAAATATCAACCGAGTTCCAGGTACATATGAGACAAAACTGAGTGTTTGACCTTCAAGGAACTTACTTTTCTCGTCCTTTGTCTTACCTTACTCCTCTACGCGTCTCTCTCACTATCGGCGTCATTCATTGTCTATATCTTAATTTCTTAAATGAAAAATACAATCTTGTAATTATGTTTTCAAATGACACCTATATCTTAATTTCTTAAATGAAAAATACAATCTTGTAATTATTTTTTCAAATGACACCATTAGGAATTATTTCTCAAGCTGTAATGGAGTTATTGCCTGGCTTCATAGGAGTATTTTTTGGTTTATAGTGATAGCAATTGATATTGCACACATGAATGTTCCTAGACTTCCTTTGCATTTTTCTTAAAATAGCCGGTTTAATTGATGTCACTTTAATAGCCCTAAAACTGATGGCATAGTAAGTAGCGACAGCTAACATTTTTAAAGCTGATTTAAAGACCAAAATTTCAAAAAGCTTATGTAAACAGGAGGTACAAGGAACATCAGCATCATGCTCGACAAACGTGTCTAAGACAGTGACAGAAATGATTTTTCCGATCTGAGCCCGTTCTTTTTTTCTTTTTTCTCTCTGCTGATTGTGTAGATGGAAAGGCAAGCCATCATGGAGTTCCCGTAGGTCTTAAGAGAAATAAATTTTTGTTGTCGTTGCCATATAAGACCAGCTTTACATTTCAGGGAAAAATGGATAAAATGAACGTCAAAGGGTGCGTGGGAAAGGAGACATTTGGTCCAAAAAAATGTCTTTTCCTAGAAGGGAATGAGATTGAACTTGATGTGATGTACAGGTAAGAACATTCGTGAAGCAAAAGCCAAATTTCACATTGCCATACACCTGTTGGCCTTTGTCGAGGAACTATTAAGCGTAATAATGATGAGAACATGAGGTTTCTGGTTATCCAAGGGAAACCCTCTCCCACAGCATCATGTATTTTCTTGCAAATTACAAAAAGTTCCCGCTTTAAACGTACGTAGTGTTATCTCTCCGAAGCTTCCTCGGTATGCTCTTCTCTTCTAGCTCCTTCAATAAAATGTTGTTCAGGTAGGAGGAGACCTTTTACTTCTTGCAATTTGAGAACATATCATCGTTGCTTCGTGAGCAAACATCGTGTTGGCAGTGCAATTATTACTCCATTAGTACAAGTGGTCAACTTTTACTAAACTTATAATAGAAGTTAGAATTAATTGAAATATACCTCCGGATATTGGACTTAAAATGGGGAGAACATGTAATATTGCTCTTGATATCCGTATAACTGAAGGATGCATCATGCATACATATCCTTTCAAATGTGGATCAACCGTATTTATTCTCATTTTTAATTAAAACAATGAATTAGAAGAACGATTGGCCGAATTTTCTTTTGCCAAAATGAAAATCAATTACAGCTATCATTGAGTTTGACATTTTCTTGTCAATTAATTTCGTTTCTATTAAGAGTATTTTCATGGACTAACTAAGTTTGATATTTCACATGGGAAGATAAATGCCCTTGGGTACTGATCTGATTTTGTGACGTCAAACATGAAAAGGAAAAAGAAAATAGGCTCAATAATCTTTAAGGACGTGTTGAGAAACTTTCGTCAGTCCAGATGGCCAACCCATAACGGTAAAGACTATGGTAGGTGGGAAATCGCAACGAACGTCAGTTTTGTCTTCCTTAGTTCTTTTTTTTTTCCCATTAATTCCAATCAACAGGTTTGAATAAACCTACATGAATTTTGTTGTCGTTGGACCACACAACCTTACAAAGTAGGAATTCAATCAGAGACGGTAGAATTTTTCAAATATTAAATTTTAATAAATTTCATTCAAAACAGTCATCAAACTTTATTTTAGAACTCAATTATATTGAAATGATTAGGTGGATAGAGTATATCACGATTCAATTAAGATTTAAAAAAAAACTCACATAATATTATTATCAGTAAAAAAATTATTTACAGTATAAATATTCACTAATTATAAGTTATGAAATAAGAATTATAAAATATAAATTATAAAATTGAGATCGTCATAACTTTTTTTTTTTGATCCTTGAATTTGTTTGTGACATATGAAACAACAAGAGGAATGAGGATTTATAGGTGAGTCAATCTAATTATAATCATACATTTTAATTTATTCTACTTATTACACATTTTAACATTTATTTTTGTCCATACATTATTTATCTCCATTTAAATATTTTGTAAAAATATCTAGATTTTATAACAATCTCCCACTTGAAGGTTTGTTTGAAAACTAATCATTATGTTTTCTCCTCAATTCTTCACACCACCTTGTTATTTTAATGTTGATTATATTTTCATCATGATGCATGAGAATTGACACTAAAAAATCTTGTCACTATTAACTATTTTTGTGATAAAATATATTATAGTCTATATATCCATAGTTCCTTCTTATACTTTCTCATGAACAAAGTGAAACTGAGCTTATATATGCTTAGTTTTTGAAAGAAAGGTTGGATTCTAGATACAAATTCTTCTAATGCTAGTTTTAACCATATTGCAACTTTAGATTTTGCAACAGCTATTTTTTAATTGTTGATGTAACCACAATTGATAATAGCTTATAAGCTAGCTATCAAGTATAAACACATAATATGTAATGAGTTTTCTTTTATTAAAGCCATTTGTATAATCAAAGTCAACATATAATTTGACAACAAGGTCTAATCCTTAATGTTATAATGCGACATTAGAGGTCCGCTTAATGTATCATAAAATATTCTTTATTGTATTTTAATACTCTATTAGAATTTATCATATAGTGATTGATAGATCCCCTATATGTGTAATACCTAATCTTGTACAAATTATAATAAGCAATAAATTCTTCGTTGTAGAATATTATTTAAGACATCTGCAATTTCTCATTTTCACTTTTACCAATCATATTAGAGGATAAATTGAAATTAACATAAAGAGGGTAGATATTGACTTATAGTTTTGCATAATAAAGTGTCACAAAATCTTCTTTAAGTAGTTTTTATGAGAAAGTCAAATCTTGCCCTTGTTTTATTGTAGTGAATTTCCATCCTTAGAATCTTATTTATTTCTATAATCAGGTCCTGTATTTCAAATTCATTAGCCAACTATGCATTTCAAATTCATTAGCCAACTCTCTTTTAATGCTTGAATATAATCTTTGTTATGGCCTACAACCGATATGCCATCTACATATAATAACAAGATAAAGAAATCGTTATCATCACATTTCTTAAAATATATACAAGGGTTTGCATTAAGTTTGTTATATCAAAGCTATGATGAAGGAATCAAATCTCTTATACTAACACCTTAACATTTGTTTAAGACCATAGAAAGATTTTTCAACTTACAAATTAAGTTTTCTTTTTTCCTTTTTCTACCCTTCTACGCTACAAGAAATTATGTTTTTAGTGAGAGTAAAAGTTGTCACTAAAAGTAACAATATTAGTCACTATTATTAATAGTGTCTAATATTTGAAGTTTTCACCTCCTGTAACAAATACCTCTGTCACTACTAAAATAGTGACTAATTTAAGAAATAGTCACAATTATGCAATACTTTTGTGACACAAATACTGATACTAAAACTTGTGAAATGTGCGACAAAATTATATGGTCACAAAAACGTTACATATTTATGACACGTTTTTTCGTCACAAATAATATAAAGTTGTGACGAATTAAGTCGTAACAAAACTACATTGTATTGTGACAAAAGTGTTGACACTAAAACTTATGAAATGTGTGACAACACTATATGGTAACAACAACTTTTCATATTTATGACAAGTTTGTCGACACAAATAATATAAAGTAATGAAAAATTAAGTCGTAACAAAACTTCATTGTATTGTGACAAAAGTGCCGATACTAAAATTTATGTAATGTGAGACAACACTATACGGTAACAACAACTTTACGTATTTATGATAAGTTTGTCGACATAAATAATATCAAGTAGTGATGACTAAAGTCGTAATAATATCTCATTTTATTATTACAGCATTTTTGCCATTAAAATAATTATAAATAGTGACAAAATATTTGTCACTAATAATATTTTTATCAGTGTCCATTACTTTTTGGCCACTAAAATTTTAATAAAAAAGTGTCAACATTATTTCGTCACAAAAATGAAAAATTAGTTCTTACAAAAGGTATTGTCACTAACGTGTTTATTAATATTACAAATAAAACTATCAATTAATCAACAAAATTACATTATCTATAAAAGAAATTCACTACAAGAAAAATGTCATTTTGTGACGGAAATTATCGACAAAAAACTTCAACAATCTATCGGTAAGATGTATTACCGATGGAATTTACCGACAGACAAAAGCGTCGTAGATTCGGCCATAGCTAATACTTACCGACGGTCAAAGCATATTCCGTCAGTAACTTTACCAACGGTAAATATCCTACTGTCGGTAAATTTAGCGTCGGAATATTATCTTGTCGTTGGTAATTATACCGATGGTTTGCTCTGTGCCCGACTGTCGGTACAATTTAGCGACGGTTGTGTTGTTCCGTCGGCATATTTACCGATGATAACAAACGTACCGTTGGTATATTTGCTAAAAGCTTAACTGACAGAAATAAATTTCCTTCGGTAATTTCTTCTATCTTAGCGACGGAAGTTCTCGTTTACCGTCGGTAATTTGTCATATATTTACTGACGGACGTTTCTTTCTATCGGTAAATGCATTATTTACTTTTTTAAAATAGGTAATATATATTTTCATTATATTTAAATTATGGTTAATGCGTAATTTAATAATTAGAAATTTATAGTATACATTTAATTTGTGGAAATAGAAATTTTTATTAATGATTAAAAGTTAAAATATCTTAATTGATAATAAAAACACTATACTGTAAATAATAAGTATTTGTAATACAAAAAAAATGACCAAAAGTACACTATTGATCTGGAGATATCGGATGCTCTGGTTGGCCCTTGCGCTTCAACTCATCCACCTCTTGACAGAGCTGAGAGATGAACTGCATCGACTGTTGCAACTGTTCCAATGTCTGTTACAACTGGGTCGACAACGTTTGCACTGTGCTCTTAAGTGCTTCCACTTGACTGGTGCTGGACCGCCTAGCAGATGCTGCTGTACTGGACATGGAGGATTGCAAATCACAAGTGTTTACAAATGAACCTAAGCTGAATATCCTCCCATGACGGCCCCTATATCCTCCCATGACGGGCCCTACCACCCACTGCTTCAAGATAAGTTTCAGTGTTATCAATAACTTCAGATTGTTGAGACCGTCATTCAATGCTTTGTTGTATTTGATCCTATCAGAAAACAATGTTTAAAATTAGTAAGTGATAATTATTAAGCATTATTAATATTAAATCATAAATTTCACATACATTGAGTTCTCTACATCGATTGTTGACGAATGTCACACCGTCATGTTTTTTAGTATGAGTGTGCAGAAATAGCTGACGAGGTGTAGGCCTTATATCCATAGGCTTTTCCTGTATAAGAATAACATGTTAATTATAAGTAAAATAGATTTTATAGAAATTTTGGTAGAATTTCCTCTATTTTTATGAAATATACCTCCTGTTAAACAAAGAACAAAACTAAAACCACAGCTCTATATGGCACCAGTATAAAATAAAAATTTTAACATAGCAAATTCAATTAAAATACAACAAAAAAGAGATGAGAATATAACTGTAAATTGTAGATACTTACAAGTCTCTGTGCATGCTCTTGGTAGGTAATAGATCCTCCCGTATGTACGGGAAGACTCTCTTTCTCGGGTCCTCCACGTTTATTGGCTGAATTATGTTGTGAAACGAACATGGCCTCAGGTGATATCTAATACTACAGCCAACAACTCCATATGTCTTCAGAAATGTAAGGCGGTCGTACAACTGCCCTGTGTATCGCACCAACAAAGTCACGATAACGTGTACACGCTCTCGACTCCTATACTTTATAGATAATCTTGTCAAATTGAGGATCCTAAAAAAGTCTTTCTATGATAAAAGGAAAAATATTCAATAAATACTTTTGATGTAATAATATTTATCAAATTAATGTATAAAAATGTTAATTAATAAAGGAAATAATAATTTCTGTCGTACCTTAAACTCGTGAAAGTAAAATGCCTCTGTTGCCTGAGAGATATTCTTCCATGCATAGCCCTCAGGATCAATCTTCTCCTTGAATTTCGACGTCAAGTTTCTTGAACAGTGTCCAGATGAAAAAAACCTAATATAAAAATAAATAAATTTATACAATATTTAAAATTTAAACCTATAACTTAATTGTAACATATAATGGTTCATGTATTTTCACTTACATATTATTGACAATTGTGATGTATTTGAGTCCATCGGGTCCCTCAACTTCAGGCTGGCAGTTGTCTCATTCATCCGCATTATTTACCCCTGATGCGGATGAAAGAGTGGTGGATGATGTATGGGTAGCAGTAAATGATTGAGTAGTGGATGGTGTAGCCTCATCTGCCAGTGTAGGAGGTGGAGGGGGTGGAAGGGGTGGAGGTTTATCATCTCTAGTTGCTACACCACTAGATCCTTCACCTATATAGTAAATACCTCCGAACTGTGGTCTGAATCTTACTCCTAGAGAATTCTGTCTTCTCTTTGGTACCATATTTCAACCTGAAATCAATATTTGAATGAAGTTTATAGAAATATTATAATTTCATTTTAATAATTTATACAATATATTGAAAAGGCAAATAAATGATTTGTTCATACAATATTCAATTACAAACACAAATTAATTGCTATCATCACTTAATTATAAATCAAAATCATCTTCTTGTTCTAAAGAATTTGAATCAAAATCAGGCTCTTCTTTAGATCTCTGGCCTTCCTTATCGTCTCTATATAAAATTTCAACATATTCATTACATGGATCGTTCCAAGGCTCATTATCCTCATATACGACAGATGAATTTATTTCATAAGTCTCTTCCTGAAACGCTTCACTTTCAACTCTTTGTTCTCCTTTTTCAAGTGAATAAAAAACACCTCTAGGTTTAACTTTCCAAACAACCAACCAATCTGACTTATCTTGTTGTAAGCTGGGAAAAGTGACATAATACATTTGGATCACTTGCATTGCTAACACGAAAGGTTCAAAATGTCAAAATCTTCTTCGCTTGTTGATTTCAACTAGATTGTATCGGCTATGAACTTTTGTACAACATTTGGAGTGGATCAAACCACTTACACTTAAATATCACAATTCGCTTTATTGGCAATGCAGGATACTCAATTTCAAGTATCTCAATTATTTTTCCATAGTAATCAATCACTTCTCCTTGTATGCAAACTCCATTATTTATTGTTGCCATGTTATGACCACGATATTCTATATGACATTTGTATCCATTAACGAAATACACCGGATATGATTTCACAGTTCGCAAAGGTCCCTTCATAGGATCATATATGAACTTATTGTCTACTGAATTTTCTAAGGCCTACGGAAAATAAAATATCATATTAAATAGTATAATGTCATTTGAACACTTAAATCTGATACTACAGATACATTTCAATATTTCGAAGTGAAAACTTTCATATTGCTCGAACCGTCGAGCAAAGTGTCTCCTAACTTCTTGATTAATAACATCCTGTGATTTGTCGAGCATGAGCTCCGTAACAATTCTTCGTATAATCTAGAAACATTATTTTATATTCCAGTTATGAATAACAGTACTAAATTTCAAAGCCAAAATAATCACTCGATACTTAATGTACGAAAGGTTGAACCTCTTTACAGTTCAATAAAATGTAACTATGGGCAGCCTTAATTTCTTCCTCTATTAATATTATTCTTATTGAACGTCCATATGATCGTCCCGGATAAGTGAAGATGGATAAGTTACCATCAGTAGTTTCTCTCCTATCGTCAGTAAGAGGAACTTTTCTTTCTCTTGTGTGAACATGCGGCTCAAAATAATGTGAATAAAATGTACTAGCTTCCTCCACTAAATAAGCATTACATATCAAACCTTCAACTCTAGCCTTATTCTTCACATTTTTTCAAGTGGTGCAAATACCTATATGAGTGAATAAGGTTATACAAATTTTGTTATGAAAACATTATAATATGACTTCAATTACAATCAATTTTGTTGAATTATGTACCTCTCAAACGGATACATCCAACGATATTGCACTGGATCGGCTAATTTAGTCTCGTGTGCTAAATGGACAGGTAGATGCTCCATACAGTCAAAGAAGCTGGGAGGAAATATCCCTTCTAATTTGCATAAATTACTGGAATTTTCCTTTCCAACTTCTCCATTTCAGTCAACTTAATTTCAGATGATGTTAACCTTTTAAAAAAAAAACTTAATTCTATTATTGCTTCTCAAACCTTACTCGGTAGCAACTCCTGAAACACAATTAGAATTAACCTTTGCATAAACACATGACAATCATGACTTTTCATCCCAAATAATTTGTACTTCCATATGTCCACACACCTTACCAAGTTTGAAACATAACTATCGGGAAACTTTAGACTTCTCAACCATTCACACAATATTTCCTTCTGCTTTTTTTTCCAAACTATAACATGCTTTCGGATATATATGTTTCGAAGATCTTTATGTAACTCATTCCTTTTATAAAAAAGCTTCAAATTAGCTCGTGATTTTGCATTGTCTTCTGTCCTCCCTTCAATGTTTATTATGGTATTGAACAAATTGTCAAAAATATTTTTTCAATATGCATCACATCTAGATT
>JANZXR010000172.1:47666778-47683328 GCA_027575705.1 Erythroxylum echinodendron | reverse complement strand
ATCTGCATGTGGGTCTACCGGAAACAGCCTCTCTACTATGTAGGGGTAAGGCTGCGTACTATCAGACCTCCCCAGACCCTGCTTCATTGCGGGATTTCAAAGTGGGTGATGATGATGATGATGATGATGACAGTAGTACCAACCATGTGTGGACTTACAAGATTAGGTCGTGTAACATTATGAATGTGTAAGTTCATGATTTTTGTAATTTTCACATATATGGTCACCTATATACCCTTATAGCGTGTATTTTGATGGAACCCTAATTTTTACTATAAAAGGGCATTTAAGAGGCTAAATAAAGCATGATAAGTGTAGAGACATAAAGGTGGGCAGATTTTTTACCCTTTGGAGAGCTATGAGGAGTTAACCTTCACTTTCCAATTCAAAGGTGATATCGAGGCCAACGAACATGTTTGGGAATTTCTTAATCTAGTAGTGTCGTTCTCAATCACTTTTGGAATTGATTATGTTATTCTATGATTAATGTTTTAGTTTTTATGTATGTATGATTTAATCACTTCAAATAGATTATTTATATATATACTTAATTTAGATTGTAATAAGTAATCATTGTACATCTGGTTCACTTATGGTAAACTAAAGGTCAAACATCATTAGGGATAACGTAGAATAAGTTAAATGATTCGAGCTTATGTGGTTGTTCTTATATTAACCTATTTTCCTATTAAATAATGTGGTGTTTATACTAAATCTAGAAAGCTTATTCTAGATTGTCGGATAGCTCATAATTAAAAAGAAAATTTTAGTTAAATATAATCTAAGGAAAAATTGGGGTTAATAGGGCTTGTAGTTAAAATACGGTTAATAGTTCCTTAGGTAGATATGAGAATAATATGATGAATAATTGTGCTAATTCATGTAAAGGTTGAGATTAAACCTTGAATTGGATTTGAAACCCATTAGTTAATATTATCACTATTGCATTATTTGATTTGGGTTACCTTTAATAATTTAGGTTTACTTTATTTTATTAATAGAATTAATAGACATAGATTTATTCATTATAAAAGCTAGTCATACTCTCTCTGTGGATATGATCTTTGGTCACCACCACTACAACTTTAGTTGTGTAAAGTTAGGTTTTATTTTCTAATGTGTTCGATGTGCATCAGTCTCTTTTAAGGTTTTTGATAATTCTTGATTGATATTACTATGAATCATTAACTATTTTAATGGTTAAATTTGAGTTGTAAAGCTATTTTTTAACTTTTTAAAGCACATTAGTCAAACAATATCCTACGTGTAGTTAACTAGTGTAACCAAAACCATGTTTTTTTCCTTTGTAGTGAGTTTTTTCTTTGTTTAGGCACTTGTCTAGTCCCCCAGTTACTTATATTGATCGACCAATATGTTTGAATGGTCAACTAATACCTCTTTGTCTAAAAAGCTTTTATTTCCATTGAGTTTGTAAACAGAATGATTCATATAGTAATCGACCACATCAATCATTAGTAAACCAATTTAACTCTATAGTTAGCCAATGTAGCAAGTTCAAAGAAAAATTATAGTCTTCTCCTAGTCTATTTAAAGCTACTCCATATATCATATTCAAGACAAACTCTAATTGACTAGTATAGCCTTGTGGTATATCAATCTTCATTATCGAAGGTCTATCCCTTTTTATTTTCTTCTATTTTTCATCTTCTATGTTATATCTTTAAAATCCTAAACAATTCAATCCTTTCCTTAAAAAAAATCCTCCATTTAATAAAAATCATTTAAAATTGCATCAAATTGAAAATTTGTCATTTTTAGGTTTCAAATTTGGGATTTTCAATATTTTTTCAATTAAAGCCATCCTTTTAAATTTGTGCCTTTATAATTAAATTGCAAAAGGAGTTAATATTGTTTCCCTTTTAATTATATCGATAGATATTTAATTTTGCTTATTTTTGATATTTTAAGCACTTTTCCATGTTTCTATTTTTTGAAATTTTAGGGCTTTATAAATTATACATCCTTTTATGAAACTAATTGTTAGTTACAACAATTATGTTTTTATTTATTACAATTCCATCAATTAATTTTGTCAAAACTTGTCTTTGGTGTTTTAATTGAAACTTTCAATTTAGGCACAATACCATAATTTAGGAATTTCAAATTAGACACAATTAGGTATATTACTATCAAAATTGACTTTTTAATTCCTTAAATATTTAATAACATTTTTAATGAAGAAATTTTATCAATCTTAATTAAATACATTTTGATTTTTCTTTCCAAGTTAGCTTGATGCATGACACTTTATTTTATGCATTTTTTGTTAATAGATTTTTTTATGATTACAAAAAGGGGAAGAAATTTTGGTGATATTAGATTTAAGGAGAGCGATAACACTCAAGGGGGTGACAAAATTAAGGAGGAGTAATTGTTTTATCATTTTTTTACTTCTTAGATTTTATATGATTTTCTTGAGTAAATTATTTTATCTTCATGTATGAATATTTTTATGATTTTCTTTTATTTTGAATATCTCTTTTGTTATTGATATTAAATTATGCTCTTCATATTAAATTATGTTTTATACATGAATTCAGGGGGAGCTAATTAGTATCATGATATTTATTTATGTACTTAATTTTGTTATTCCTAATGTCACATTTGTTAGGTCATCATAAAAAAGGGGGAGATTATTGAACCAAAGGAGGTTCTAATTAGTGCTTTGATGATAACAAAATATAATTTCTATTAATGTGTTTATTTTTTATGAAAATAAATATTAGAACAAAATGAAGCCATAAACTCAAGAAGATAGTCTTGAAATTGATAAAGAAAAGTGGAAGTATGGAATCATTGAAGTAAATATAAAAAACAAGAACAAAAGAAGTCGAGGCTCATCAATGTCATTTTACATTATATATTATTATTTTTAAGCTCACTTTATTAATTTGATGATTTATCTTACTTTATTGCATGATCTTTACATTCATCAAAAGGCATTGAAGCTTTTGATTTTAATACAAAAACCTCTTGAAATCTTTCAAATAATCTTTTAGGAACATTTAGGGAAGTTTTTTAAATCTTATTTGGATTAAACAAATTAGTTTTGAGGATTTGAAGTTGTTAAAATCATGTTTTTAAGGTGATTGGTTGACTTATATGAGTTAGTGGTTGACCAATATAGGTTAATGTGATTAAATTTATAGTATTAAGAGTTTGTTATAACATTGGTTAATGTATTAGTTGGTTTTAATATGTCATACTGGTCAACCAGTATACTTTACTAGTTGACCAATTTCTAATGACTAGTGAATCTAGTGTTGTGAATGCGTATTGGTCGACTAGTGCCTATAAATAAGTATCCTAAATGAATTTAGTGTCTATAACTACGTTTTGTAAATAGTAACAACTTTCCACAAGTTATAAGTGTCTTACGGGTAACTTCCCTCTTTGCAAGACATATGGAGGCTCCCATAAGAGGTAGCTTGAAGACCAATTAGGAGGCTCTATAAGAGGGGAAGTCCACAATATTGAACAATGTTGTTATGAACGCATAAAGGAGTGTTGTTTCAGAAGAGTCCCCTTTACAAAAACTTAAGCTTTTCCACTCTAACCTCATGAGTGGTGTTTTTTCCCTACCTTTAAAGTTTCTGTAGTCTAGAGCTAGATCCTAGTCTTTCAGCCTAGTTGGGTTCTTTTTGAATAAAAGACTTTCCTTTACTCAAGTTCAAGCTTGGGCAAATTCCAGATAGGGCAAAAAGGACCTGGAAGAAGTGCTATTAACTAAAGAGGAGTCTTTTATTTTCAAATTTAGAGATGAAGATAATGTCTTTTTAATTATGGAAACTAGACCTTGGCATACAGAGGGATAACCTATGTTTGCCTAAAAGTAGAATCTAGGTATGGAATTGGATAAAAATGGAATACAGTTCTTTCCTATATAGATGAATTTCTATAATGTCTCTCTTGAGTAGTGGACATTGGATGGTTTAAGCTTCTTTACTAGTTTAGTAGACAAACCATTAGCTTTTGATTTTCCCACTATAAAGCTAGAAGGTATTTTTTTTACTAGAATCCATTTTAAGGATAAAATAAGTTACAAATTACCTTAGGCCCTCCCAGTAACAAGTCTTAATAAAGCAGGTGAACATGTTATAACTGAAATCAAACTTTCTTACAATTGGAAACCACAATTTAATAAAAAAGTTTGGAAAGAAAGAGGGAAATTGTTCAAAATAGGATACCACTAAGAACTTATGGGAATTGGAGATACAATGGAGAAAAGGGGAATGGATAATATTATTCAAAACCTAGATACTCCTTTTGAAGCTAGGCCTAAATTTAAAACCATTGAAACCTCTAAACTAGAAGAAACAATGAAGGTCCAAAAATTTGTTCTTAGTAAGAAAATTCTTGAAGAAGTTGAAACAGGTAAAGGCTATTATAATTTACTTGATATTTTTAAAGACAAAGAACCAAAAGAGGAGGAGGTATCAATTCAAGAAAATTATATCTGAATGGAGAAAGAGAATTCCATTCCAACTTCAAATTGAGAATATGACAGAAAGAAGAAAAAGCCAGAGGAGGCTTGTAAGTTCTTTAAGGCAACTCAGTAATGATTTTTGGAATATTAGAGGGATGAATGAACCTTTTAAGAGACAATACATAAAATACCTACTTTTGGATAAAAGCCTTCTATCTTGGGATTACTAGATACTAGAATTAAAGCTCATAAATTACAAGAATCTATGAAGTTTTTGGGGCTTAAATAGATCTTTGGATCCAATCATCAATATCATTACCAATTTCCTTTAAATTGATAATCATTTATGCTTTTAACTTTGCTTTCCAAAGAGAAAAATTATGGGATGATCTTGCTACTTTTAAATCATATGATTAAGCCCTAGATTGTTACAGGTGACTTTAATTATGTCTTTTATCTCTTAGAAGCCTAAAGAGATGCAATGAAGCATAATGTTATGGGCAGAGAGTTGGAGCCTATATTAGGTTTACTGGAAATATTTAATTTAAGATCTATTTAAAGATTGATGTCGATATTAAGTTGATTTAATGAAGTCCTTGATACAAAATATAGCATGGAGGAAATCATGATGATATTATGATAATGAGATTCCTATTATCTACGTTAGTATCTAAACTTTCCCTAATCATAGGATTAATAAGATGTGATATTATTAATCCGAATAGACTAGTGCATGTTATACTCCCTGATTAGATCAAGCAGTAGATCTTTATAAGCTATAGATATGAGTTGTTTAGAGTTAACACGTGGATGCATACTAAGGGTAGTAAGTACACTAGATTGACTTACTATGAGACAATCATATGGATATTCTATTCCAATGTCAATGATAGTCTCATCATAACAATGGTGCAATTATCCTTTTACTTGAGATGCTCAAGGATATCTCAGATATTGATCATAGGTTTTGACACCATTCATTGGTGCCTTTTAGAGGTTACTCATAGGTTCGTTATTAGGTACAACTTGAGGTATTCGGAGGTAATAGAGTAGCCAATAAAGGATTTACCACTCCTAATAGAAGGCGATGATACCTACGGCCTCTTATCGGAGTCATTACTCGGTAGTCTTTGGCTATAGCAGATAAGTGTCATGAAGAGAGTCTTCAATGATATATAGAGTAATGAGATCCTTAGGACAAGATCTAATTTCACTTGGACTAGATGCGACGTAGTCAGTCTAGTGAGTGTTAACACTTTGACCATGCTCTGAACCAAGTGGGGTACAGATGGTGTAAGGAAAAATCGCATGGCAACATTGCATATGGAAGGGTTCATAGTCAAACCATTGAATTTTCGGTCAATTAGGGGTCATGACGTATTGCTAGACACCGCTCTTGAATTACTTTAATTAAGTGTTAATTTAAGTAGCCAACATAACTGGAAACCTAATAGGTCACACATAAGAGATCCAAAGGATGAGTAAAATGAGCTTGAATGATGATTCAAGATATGAGAGAGTGTTTTTGGATTGTATTGCAATGTGATCATGGTAGAAAACGTTGCATGAAATGGAATAGAAACAAGTATTGTTGGCTTCTACTATCACATGCTATTTATGGTCATTAAGTTCTCATAACTTCCATTAATGCATGCTATTCATGACCATTAACTTCCTATAACATCCCATTAGTGATGGGGGATATGGACAGCCAAATGGTTCAGAAAATTGAGATGATTTTCGTGTATCTTGTGTAAGACACAAAAGGAAAAAGATAGTTTCTTTTTCTTACACACACTTTTTCTCTCTAACTCTCTCAAGAGTTCTTGTCTTTTCTAGCACAAAGAAAGAATTCTAACCATCTCCTAGTGAGGTTTCATCCTTCTATCTTCATATGGACTTTCATTAGAGACGGTCTGCATTGTTCGTTATGGACTACAAAAACCCAACATGGAGAAGATTAAAGAACGAAGGAGATTATCAGAAAGGTATTTAAACATCTTACATTTCATGTTTTTGTTTTTTTAATATCGATATGCATGAGTAGATATGATTTTTGAGGTTTTATTTTATTTCCTCTATGTATATTTGATATATATTATGTCTGAGATGCATCATCAAAACCTAACAGTGGTATCAAAGCCATCTCGTGCCTTGTTAGATGTAGAACACATGACATGTGAAAACTATTTTCATGGTTATGACAGCTTAGGGTCCCGTAATGTTTTGTTCGAAATTAATTGTATAAAAATGTTTTTCACGTTTTTCTTTCACCAATATGTTCATAAGATAAATGTGAATGATTCAATCTGATTGAAAATAATTTTAATGTGATTAAAATATTTAATTTTGATTTTACAAGAACATGCATGAAATTTATCTTTCTTCTGAGCATATGATGTCCATTGATCATGCAAAAATTATATGAATATATTTGGGATGTGTTTATGCCTCTGAAAGATTTGTAGAATTATTAAAATTGTTTTAGTAATTTTATCAAACAATTTTCCAGATCTAGATAGTTTTCTAGAAATTGTAGGATTTGTTTTGTTTGATATTTTTGTATGTTTATATTTTAGTTCCAGAACCTTAAAAATATTTTTATATGATAAAAATGTGTTAATTTGATGTTTGATGCATGCCTAAATGATTTTTCTTGAAATTTGATTTCCAGAAAATTTTATAAGTCATATTTGTCATTTTTGGTGTCTTTCGATGATCATAATAATTGTTGGGTGATTCCTAAATTATTCTGATTATAATGAAATGACGTAGAGATGCTAGGAATGATGTTTTGATGTTTTGGAAATTTTGGGAAATTATAGAAATTAATTTTGAATAAATTTTAGATGAGTAATAGATTTTCTAGTAAGACTAGAAAATTTGGAATATATGACAAATTGAAGTTGTTTAATTTTGGACATCAGATAATTATTTTAAGGTAAATTGATTATGAATTTATTTATGGAATTATGAATTCATGTTAATTAGATTAATATTAATTCCAGTCAAAATAACATACATTAGTAATTTTAGCCAAGTTAGTAAAATGAATATAGTAAATCTAAGTGTTGGAATGGGCTTAGATCCAAGTGTTGGATTGGGTTTACATGTTAGGATCTATAAGATGTCATAACCAATATGATGTGCTCACATATATGCATTAGAGAATGCATGGTTAGGAGAATTTGTGGGCTTGCATGATGGATGGTTATGGGCTTAGGCCCAATTTGATTGGGTAGTCCATATTATGCCATGTAGTTATATTAACTATATGTGTCTATATCTATATATATATATATGAGTTATATCTATAAGACCATCTAAGTTAACCTTAGATATTTGATATTGACCTACTAGGAGAATTTCTCTACGATTTCTCTCAGATTTATATTAAGGGTTATGAATTTGAGAAAATAATGAGAGCCATAATGCATGTTATTAAAGTCCTTATAGACATGCATTTAAGTAGATTCTAATTTTTCTCTATTTGATGATAGGTTGCTATTGCCTGAGTCAACACCATGAGTACTAGTGTTAATCTAAGATCATTGATGGAAGCTAACAAGTTGGTTGGACCAAACTTCCTTGATTGGCTCAGGAAATTGAGAATAGTTCTCAAGTGTGAGAAGCTTGGTTATATCTTGGAAGAACCACTTCCTGATCCCCCTGCTGCTGATGCTTCTGATGATGATCGGAGGGCATATAGGAAACATCTCAATGATAGCGATATAGCTAGTTGTATTATGCTAGTCACTATGTCACCAGAGCTGCAAAAGCAGCACGAGGCTATGGATGCTCATGCCATAGTCTATCATCTTAGGGAGCTCTTTGATGAGCAAGCAAGGTCCGAAAGGTTCAAGACTTTGCGATTCCTCTACTTCTCCAAGATGTTCAAGGGGATATCTCCAGTGCAGTATGCATTGAAGATGAATGGCTACATCAAGCGATTGGCCTCCTTGGGTTTCCTTTTGGATCATGAATTAAGTATTGACTTAATTCTGATGGGTTTATCTGATAGTTACTCACAATTTGTGCTTTGTTATCAGATGAACAATATATCTAACGCAATTTCTAAGATGGTCAACATGCTGAAGGCAGTTGAGTCATCTATCTGCAAGGAGAAGGTTGTGATGCTGGTGGACTCTTCTGGTTCAAAAAAAAAAGAGCCAAAAGAAGAATATGTCTGCAGGGCCTAATGGAGGTGTCAAGAAAGCAAAGAAGGCTGTCTCGAAGGGAACTTGCTTCCACTGTGGCAAGGATGGCCACTGGAAGAGAAATTGCAAGGCTTATTTAGAGTCTTTGAACCAAAAGAAGGCGTCTGATGCCCCATCTACTAGGGTATTTATGTTATTGATATTCATACTGTTTCTGATAACAACATATAGGTATTAGATACTGGTTATGGCTCACACATTTGTACTGACATGAGGGGCCTCAAGAATAGTAGACAACTCAATAAGGGAGTGTCATACCTACGAGTGGGCAATGGAGTAAGAGTTGCCACATTAGCTGTAGGAACATATATATTAACGCTCCCTAGCGGGGTTGTACCAGAATTGGACAATTGTTTTTATGTACCTACTTTGACTAAAAATGTAATGTCTGTTTCTAGTTTTCATAAAGTTGGATTCCATTTAAATTTCAATAGCAATGGTTGTTTAATTTATTTGAATGGAATGTTATATGGTTTGGGTACATTGTGCAAAGATATATACATGTTGGATATATCTAATCTTTCTAAATATCAATAATAACAAAAGAATAAAACGAGATAATGTGAAATCATCTTAGTTATGGCATTGTTGCCTTGGCCGTATAAATAGGAGACGCATGTCTAAAATACACAAGTATGGCAGTTTAAGGTCATTTGATTATGAATCATATGACATATGCGAATCTTACTTATTAGGCAAGATGACTAAGTTAACCTTTAAGGGAAAGGGTGAACGAACTAGTGGACTTTTAGACCTAATACATACTGATATATATGATCCCATGTCCATATATGCCAAAGGTGGTTTTGTATACTTCATATACATATACCCATATCGAGAATGATCATCGATAAAGGTAATTAAGAGATACAAGTCCAAAGCCTTTAAAAGATTTAAAGAATTCAAAAATGAAGTTGAGAAACAACTTTGGAGAAGTATTAAATCACTTTGATTGGATCGAAGTGGTGAATACTTAAGCCAAGAGTTTTTGGATTATCTCATGGATAATGGAATATTATCCTAGTGGACTCCACCTTACACACCACAACAAACCGAACCTTGGTAGACATTGTCAGGCCCTGTTTTCGGAGACCGGCGATCGCATTCGGATACCGATATTTTTACATGGCCACTTGCATTCAAACTAAAACCTTTTTGGGCTCATCTCTATTCAAGCCTAAATATATCCAAGGACAACTTTGGTGAGTTCACAATTTACCTATAAACATGCTTCAAGTCAATTCAATTAGCATAACCTTTTAAATTCTTCTTCTGTGTTTGGCCTATCGTCTGTGTTTTATCGTCTATCTTTGACTTTTATCGTCTAGGTTTGACCTTCTCTTATCATCTGTATTTCATTTGTGTTTGCCTTTTAACGTGTCATCACAGACAATTCCTTGCGTCTTTGTTATGATGTGTCGTATGTGTTCCCTTACGTCTATGTTTCATGCGTCTGTGTACCTCCTTTACGCCTGTGTGTGACGTCAGCATAGACGATTCCTTTTGTTTGTGTTCTTCCTTTGTGTCTGTGTATGATGTCATCACAGATGATTCCTTTCGTTTGTGTTCTTCCTTTGCGTCTGTGTGTGATGTCATCACAGACAATACTCTTCCTCTATATTTTTCCTTCGCGTTCAGAACACAATCTCTTCAATTCTAACAGGCTATCCTAGTACAACAACCTTAGTAATTTCAATAGAGGAGACATGCACATATACATTTCATTATCCCAATCTTTAAAATAGCAGAATCATACATAAGAAGGAATTCAATGTCACTTTCTCATTTTTAACCACAGTCAGAGTTGTTACAAATCAATATACACATCAATCTTAAAACAAAATACAGAAGATGCTCAATGCTGATACGCTGAATAAGCCATTCAAAATCACTGACTTAGTACAAGAGACTCTAACTATTATGGAGTTTTCGATGTCTTGCAAGAATCACTAATCTTCTCGATTTGCACTTGAAGAGTGGAGAGTAATTGGGGTGAGCTTCAAATCTCAGTGGCTAACATACTTATAGCCATCAGTAATTAGCAAAAATTCGAACATAATATGTATAGATACTAAGCAATTCAAATATGTTAAAGTAAGCAGATTAATGAAAAACACATGACATCCAAGTGCATCATACTTGACACTTTACAGATGCAATTAACAACCAATGGCTCGAGGGTTCCATGGAAACATAATGAAGAAACCAAAGTTTACATCATGAACGAAATGAGTCCTTTTTCAGAGCTCATATGCCATAAGCGGGTAGTTGGGAGAAGGCTCTTGTCAACGTGCACATGACGAATAGAATGGTTCCACTCTCGTCCGAACAAAGCACATATTCATTTAATCATATACTCAAACTTTTATGATTATTTATCTTTTTATTCAAACAAAATGCCATGACTTATTTCAATGGCATAACTTGATCAAAATTTATAATCACATACATTGTCAATAATCACAAAATTGTATATACACATATATATAGGCAAGAATTTGCCAAATCACATAATAACTATAAATACATTACCCACCTAATTTGCTTGACAACCCAAGTTTAGTGTTATCTTTCCTCTTCGCCTTGGATAGGGCTTGCTTGGTTTCCTATAACAAACCAAGTTCTTATTCAGTAGAAATTCAAATTTGAGAACCCATAGAATCAAAAGCATGAAATTGACCCTAGAAAACATAAACCCACATATTTCCCAAGCTCTTTGAACCAAAAGCGCTTCAAAACTCCAATAGATCTAAAAATCGACTTGCCTTGAATCTTCACCAACTAATGAGATTCTTGGCTCTAAAAAAAGTTCTTCCTTTCCTCTTTCTTTTTCCCTTCTTGGACAACTTCAAAATCACTCTTTAAAACTAAGAAAAATCAAACCCTAGCTTCGCTTTCTTTCTTTCCTTTCTTTTCTCTCCAGCAACACTCTCTCCCTCTTCTATCTTCTAATTTTTTTGTTTCTCTCACTTCACTCTTTTCAATTCACGTTTTTGGTCTTCCACTTCATAAGACAACATTTTCCTTTCCTCTTTTTACCTTTAATGAATGCTAAAGTCCACTTTACCCTTCCTTATAAACTTAAGTTCTTTTAACCTTAAGTCATCTTCCAAAAATATCTTTGTGCATCTTATAACATCAACACTTTAATTCCATGGATCCATGAATTAAATCCTCCTAAAATTGGCATAATAATTAACTCCAATTAAAAGATTTATCTAACGATACTACAAAATTGATTCAAATCATGCTTACTAAAATAAGAAAAATTTCGGGGCCCAACAGACATGGTGAGGTATATGATGGGTTTAGCCAATTTACTGAAATTCTTTTGGGCCTATGCACTTGAAACTTCTGTTGATGTTACTCCATATGAGATATGGACTAACAATAAACCCTATATTTCTCTTATGAAAGTTTAGGATTGTCTTGTTTATGTGAAGCAGATTCAGTTAGATAAGCTTGAAGTTAATTCTAAAAAGTGTTTATTTATAGGATATCCTAAGGAAACTGTAGGATATCAGTTGTACAACGTTTCAGAAGAAAAGGTGCTTGTTTCAAAACATGTTGTCTTTTTAGAAAAAGAGTTTCTTCTAAGAGAAGACATTGGGAGCAAAATTAAACTTGTGGAAGTTTAAGATGCTCAAACAGACGCAGACCAACTGTCTGGACTCGAGATTATTGTTCATGAAGATGAAATAATAGTTTAACCTTCTAACACATAAGAAGTTTGTAAGTCTGGTAAGATACATCATATTCCCGAGAGATACAGATTTCTCATAAGTGAACTTAACGATGTATTGTTCATAGAAGATAATGAGCCTACTACCTATGAAGAGGTCATAAAGAGTTTAGAATATGACAAATGGCTTCAAGATGAAATGGATTCCATGTATGAAAACTAAGTATGGAATTTGGTTCACCCACCCAAAGGGAGAAAACCCATAGGGTGCAAATGGGTTTTCAAGAAGAAAACTAACATGAGGGTAATGTAGTTGCCCATAAAGCTAGGCTTGTAGGTAAAGGTTATTGTTAAAGGCAAGGTGTTGATTTTGATGAAACAATTAGCCCAATAGCTATGCTAAATCTTTTTGGATACTCCTAGCCATTATTGCTCATTATGATGATGAGACATGGAAAATAGATGTGAGGACAACTTTCCTTAATGGAAACCTAATCGAGGATGTGTATATGACACAACCTAATGGTTTCATATCCATGAATGGAGAAAAGGTATGAAAGCTTTAAAAATCCATTTATGGATTGAAGTAAGCATCCAGGAGTTAGAATATTCGATTTGATGAGACAATCAATGAGTTTAGTTTCTTATAAAATTTGTATGAGCTATGTGTATGTATAAGAAAGTTAGTGGGAGTGCAATCATATTTCTTATACTGTATGTAGATGACATATTACTAACAGGAAATAATGTCTCAGCTTTGCAATCAGTAAAAATTTGGTTAGCTAAGAACTTCTCTATAAAAGACCTTGCAGAAGCAACTTATATTTTGGGGACAAGGACTCTCTAAGCTCTCTCTAGACTCTTGGTGGCTGTCACATCATGTTCTATTTATTATTCTTTGGAAGCCCTAGGTCAAAGTTAGGGTTAAAGCAATCCATAAAATCTCACGAAAATTGAGTTTTTTATTAGCCCAACACAGGGCACGATCGTGGCTAAATGTGCACGATCGTGACCTGACTTGATACTCTCTGTCATGATCATGGCCTGCCATACACAATCGTAGACTACCATGTATGATCGTGGCCTATGGCTTTGGGTCGAAACTCCTCGAATCTTCACCTTTCTTTCTCGTTTAACCAAAAACACTAACAAATGCATCACAGCACCTAAAAAATATAACATTTAAGCTCAAAGACTTAATCTAACCCATAAAAAAAACACTAAAACACACAAACTAACATAATTACACCCTAAATGCACACACACCACTTAAATTCATACTAAATAAATATCAATTTCAACGCTAAAACACATTTAATTACATAACTATGAACATCCCCACACTTAAAAGTTTGCTTGTCTTCAAACAAACAAAACAACAAAAAACATAAAAACACATAACACACAATGCAATAATAAGGCAATGACTCTGGCTTCATGAAATAAATTTAACCTAGAACACATCCTTCAATTATGTCAAACCTTTAACCAAAAAAAGATGTGTCTAGAGGCTTGAATCATATATACAATTTAATTGAGACGTAAGTGTTAATTTATTTACCCTTTTTAATTGTACACGCACGTTAATAATTTTTCGATCCCTCAGACTTTATAACCATTCCTAAGTACATTTTTTATGAAAATTCAAGCGTATTACAAGTTTGGTAGGTTTTGATTAGAAAACACTTTTTTTCATGAACTTAGACTTTTACTCGGCGACAAACATTTGTGATGAATGTGGATCTGGTTACTTAACTAAGTCATTTTATTGAACAGCTTATTTAAAATGTCATAATAGCCTTTTTACACGAAGGCTTTGTAATACGTGTCGATCCAGTTACTCAGCTCATAACATTTTCAACTGGCTACTAGCTCTACTCATAACCAAAAGGTTAGCGGAATAGTACTTTATTAAATAAAATACTTTTTTATTACCTACCTTGTTGCTTTTGGCTATTTGTTTTCAAGAAAAAAATGCTAATTAAGCTATCTAACCTAAAAGACCTCACATTATGAAATTTACACTAAGTCCTAATTAGGCTGTATAGTTATCCAAAGGCCCCCAAATTCACTAATTTCGCAAGTTAATGAACTATGTCCAAAATTAAATAAATTTCACTCAATCTAATCCATTGACACATTCACACACTTCACACAATGTAACAAAATACTATCATACACTATGCAAAATCACATTCCCAAAATAAAACACATAGTCCCTCCCCACACTTGAACAACACATTGTCCTCAATGCGAGAAGCAGGTACATACAAGCATATAAACAAAGGGGAAAGACAAAAATTAAAGGAATAAAAAATAGATAAAATGAACAATAAAAATGAAATAAATAAAAATAAAAATAACAATAAACACAAAATAGAACTGAAGGCTAATTTGGGAACAAAAAATTAATTTGGGTTAGACAAAAATCTCAAGAGGATGAAGGTGGTGACGGTGTCGGAGGTGATAGATCGCATTCCTCACTCACATTTTATTAAAACTAATCTAACTATCCCTAACTTTTTCAAACAAAATCTAAATTTGTTGGTTTAGGGTCCTTACCTTGGCCCTTCGTCCAGGAAGGCATTTTCAATTGTTTGGATACAAGGAAGTCACTTCCTTATCTTTGGGAATTGTTTCTCCAAGATACAGCTTACACTGATGCCCATTAACCTTAAAAGTCTCCTTGTTAGCATTTTCCAATTTGAGAGCTATGTGATTAAAGACTTGAATAATCGTAAATGGTCTACTCCATCTAGACTTCAACTTTCCTAGAAATAGCCTCAATTAGGAACTATATAATAGAACAGTGTCTCCTACTTTGAATTCCTTTTGCTTGAGATGGACATTGCGCCATTTCTTAACTTTTTCCTTGTCAAGTTTGGAGTTTTCATAAGCATTGAAATGAAATTCTTCAAGCTCGGCCAGTTGTAAAAGTCTCTTTTTGCTGGCTTGCTTCTAATCAAAATTTAATCTTTAATCGCCCAGTATGCTTTATGTTCTAATTCGACCAGTAAATATCCCGTACACAACTCTGCAAGAAGCTGTTTCAATGTGTGTTTTAAATGTTGTCCTATAGGCCCAGAAAACATCATCTAACTTAGCTGCCCAATCTTTCGGAGAATTGTTCACTTTCTTCTCCAGCATTCATTTTAGCTTTTAGTTAACACCTTCCACTTGGCCACTAGTGTAACATTCTGTTTCCATAGAATGGGTTGAACCATAGAAATTGGTACATGTGAGATCAATCGGGGAAATTAGGAAAACACATCTCATGCTCATGCATTATATAATATACATATACACGTGAACAATGATTTTTGCACATGAAAAATGACTAGACATGCATTCATGACATTTCCCGGTTAATTGTGAATAAATGTGAATTGTGAAAAATATGCTTTGTGTGTATAAAAATTGTATTGGAGAGGGTTATAATGGTTTTCAGATTTTTAGAGAATTTTAGAAATTTTTCTGGAAATTTTTTGTGGTCAATTTCGGACTGGGAAAATGCCAAGCGACAGGATGATTGTGTACCGGTAGTGAAACTGACTGTCCAATGGCACTAGAATTTTTGATAAATGATTGTAGGAGTTATTAAATTGAGCCATTGGAATTTTGGGGAAAATTGGACTAGGAATTGAATTTTAATTGGAAAGAAACCAAGTGAAGGCTTAGGCTTGTGACATGTGGCAAGTGACACATGTCACTTGCCTAACATGCCACTTTTGATTTATTAAAAGCTTTCTTTTCTTCTTGATTGATCTTTCACAAAGCTTCTCTCCATATCAAAGTGATTGGTGTTAAAATTGAGAAATTTTCTACCCTACGTAGCTCTCCTTCCCCCCTTCTTCTTTGACGATTTCTTCTCCTTGATATACTCTCTTAAAAACTCATATATTTTACTTGCCTTCTCTTTATTTGTTCACCAAAAATCCAAACCTAAGTCTTGGAAGGGTGATGATCATGTGTGGAGAAGGGAGGTAGAGAGTTTTTGGTTTTGGAAGATAAATAGGTAAGAAACATGTTCTATATTTTGGTTTTAGAGTTAATTCAATTATTTGTGATATTTGTTCATTAATTGCATGAAATTGTGTTTGGTGCATATGGGTATGTTCTTTTCTTGATTGATTGTTGATTAATGAGGTAGAAGTTAATGAATGATGTTGAATATGGTATAGGTAAATTGAGTAGTTTGGATTGA
>JANZXR010000172.1:47655339-47666678 GCA_027575705.1 Erythroxylum echinodendron | reverse complement strand
ATGAACTTTATCATATTCACTTCTGCTCAATGCACAACTTAGAAAGAACTTGGCCTTTGAATTTAACTGGAATCTGGCTTTATGATCTGTTGATCATCTGTTGCGAGGAATTGTATTTCCTTCATTATCTACTGGTTTGTATGGTCCATTCTCGATGATATCCCAAAGATCAATATGTGTGGATTCTATGAAGAGCCGTATCCTGTCCTTCCAATAATGATAATATTCACCATTGAACGTAGGAGGTCTTGTGACAAAGGCATCTTCAGCTGTGAATACGTGCGATTCTGCCATGGATCTTTGTCCTCACTTTGTAAAGGTGGTTCTAGGAAACCAAGCTCTAATACCAATTGAAGTAAATCACATGTTAGTAAAGACTTTAAGTTCTAGTAACTAGATAGTAAAGACTTTAAGTTCTAGTAACTAGATACACAAGAAGGGGGGTTGAATGGTGTATCCTCCTTTTTTGCTATAAAGTCTCTAAAAAAAACTTTTCTTTCTTATTAGAAGAATATCACAACTTATTACGTAGAAAAACAAATTATTTCTTTAAGAGTTTTAACAACAAAGTAAACTAAAGTTAAAGAGTAAAGAATAGACGAGGCGATTTTTATACTGGTTCACCCCAAACTGTGGGCTACGTCCAGTCCTCAGAGTTCGTCTGAGTGTTCCACTATTCTTCAAACGTTTATAAGTATTCTTTCCTTCTAGAGCCTCTTCAGGTCTCTTACAAAGTATTCTTTCACTATCTTAGCCTCTCCAGGATATCCACCGTTTCTTTCTCTCACTAGAAAAATATTGTTAGCTTTTGTTATAGTAATATGAGCTCTATTCTAAGTAAGCACAGTAAAACTTTTCTCTCACATTATCTAGTCTTTCTAACTTGTCTCAGTTTTTCTCTGTCTTTTCATTATTTTATTTTTTCATCTTCGACTACGACTAATATTTATAGTATTCGTCTCTAATTGCTTTGATAACTGCTTCTTGATTCTTGATAACGGCTTCTAGATAACCACTTCTTTAGTTGAGTTCTGTAACTAACTCTGACTAAATAACTGTCTGACATGCTAGTGTATCTTCGAGGTATCATCTTTGTCTTCTTTGCTTCTATTTTGCCTTCGCATTTGTGTCTGTATCTGCGTCTACATCTGCGTCTGTGTCTGCGTCTGCATCTGTGTCTACGTCTGCATCTGCGTCTGCATCTGCGTCGACATAGTCTTTGCGTTTGTGTCTGTATTGTTTTTGCGTCTGCGTCTGCGTCTGCGTCTGCTTACTTAACACACTTGTCAAAGACGTTGTTTTGTTTTTAACATTATTATTATTTGATTGTCATCAAAATTAATTATCGTAAAGTCCTCTTGACTTAACAATCTAACACTCATGTCTATATTGAACACATTCCAACTAATGTTGGGTCTTTCTACTGATAAGGAGAAGAGCTAGCTAATAGTATCGAAGAGTGCTCTACAATAAGCTAATTGGGCTTTTAAACATAAAAGTGTTAAAGGTGATAGATCCTCTTATCATCTATCTTGGCATTCCTAATTCTATTAAGATGCATACTTCCTTGAATTATGAATCTCTTATTGATAGAATTCACAAGAAAATATCAAGTTAGTGTAACAAAAACCTTACACTGGCGAGTAGATTTTAATTAATAAATTCAGTGCTACATAATTTTCATGTGTATTAGCTAGCTTATGTTTTCTTCCCTATAAACATCGTTAAATCCATTGAGAGGATCATGTGGGACTTTCTTTGGTCAGATTATTTAAACATGAGAGCTTTTGAAAAAGCTAAATTGAAAGAGCGTTGCTTACCTAAAGATGAGGAACATCATGGAACCTAAGGATGAGGGAGGCCTTAAAATTTTGTATATCTGAACCACCGATGAGGTTCTTATAATTAAGAGAATCTAGAGGTTGTTTATAGATAAATAGGCCTTTTAGGTAAGATGGTTACATGTACACCATCTTAGGAATACTACCTTCTAGTCCATTAAACGAAAGCATGACTTTTCTTAGATTATAGTGTAATACTTAAACTAAAGGAAGTAGTAACACTAATTTTCCAACATAAGATTGACAATAAGTTCTCTTCATCCTTCTAGGATGACAATTGGCCTATTTATGGCCCCTTAAGCAGGTTAGATGAACTTAGTTTTATAAGAAGTGACATTTCAAATCAGGCTACAATTGAAGAAGGGCTTTACATAACTTTAGGGATCTTTGAGTTACCTAGTCCTTCTCTCATCAACAAAGTTCTAGTTGTTTCTTTAAATCTTGGAAGTTAGTATGGCATTCTTTAGAGCAAGTATTATTTTTGCAAATTTACTAAAAATTCATATAATGTGCTTATAAAGTATCATGCTCATATGGTTTGATGGTATAAGATAGTGTGGTTCAATAAAATCTGACCTAGAGCATCCTTCATCCTTTAGTCAGCCACTGAAGAAAAACAAGCATTTGCACAGATTGAAGAGGTTCCTTACAATTATACATATTTACACCTTTTATGCTCGGAACTATGAATCAGTGGAACATCTAATCTTTCAGGCCGTTTGGTGTTAAATCCAAGACCTATGCAAAATACGGCTCCCTCATCTATTTGGCAAAAACTAATTTGGTGGTTGAGTCTCAAGAAAGAAAATGTCTCTGGTGAATTCATTATCTGTAAAATGTACTTAAAAGAAAATAGTTTATAGCTTACGGAGAGAAAGTAATATGAGTATCTTTCAAGAGAAAAAAAAAAAACTTTAGCTTAGGCTCTAGGTTCACCAAATTAAAATTTTTTAATTTCTATTCTCTAACTTTAACTTGTTAATATTTCAGAGCCTAATACTATTTAAAATATATTTTTACGAAAGCCTTATTAAAAACTTGTATGTTTTTAATAATCTGAATATATAATTATATTCTTAATAAAAAATTTATTCTAGTAGGGGATTGAGATAAAATTAAAGATTTAAAAACTTGTCGGAAGCAGAAAGTAGGGCAAAATTAAAGGACAAGGTTATTGTTATAATGGTAATGCAAATAATTAAAGACTTAACGAGGTTATTTAAGTCTCTGCAATAGAAAACAAAACAAAACTTAGAGCGACCAACTCCGTTTAATATTTTGCCAAGAAAGTAGGCAGCGGCAGGTGACGGACGAGCGTTTGTGAAGCATGATAATAACATAAGTAGAATATTATCAGTATTAGCGTTAGGAATAAATGCCTAGTATTTTACAATTACAAAAACCTCATTAATTTAATTAAAAACCGAAATAGTAAGTGTTTTAGTAGTGCTATGATAAAAGGCTCTAGAATATGTTTTGGCAGGCATTGTTTGTTTGTTAAGTATGGGTGTCAGCATGCAATTCACGATACGTCATCCATTCAAGTACGGCCACGCCCACTCCGCCCACCTATAAACAATCAAAAGTCAAAACGGCATCTACCAAAAACAAATTCAAATCAACTGCTCAGATAGACCAACCAGCGCTTTCTCCTAAGTCATTGCACACCCAATCAAACACTCGAATAGTAACAGTAATTAACCTAATTTCGCATCTTCACACCTTCTAGAGACAAGGGTAATCTTGTAACGACCACGTTTCGTAATTATCATGATGAGCTTGACATTAAAATCATCATCATCATCCTCTTAATCACGACGATTTGACCGCAATACTTTTACCAACTTATATTCCGCTAATACCAATAATTTTATCTAATAATAATAATATATTAAATAAATTATAGATACATATAATATTTTATAAACATTTAATATAAAGAAATCATTTAAAATTAAAATCAAACCATAATTTTATTAACTCCCAACTCCAATAAATAAATTATTTATGCGCTCAGCAATATCATAAATGGATTTCATAAATCTTACATCATCATCCAGAAACCAATTCTCAGTATTAAAATTGAAACACAAAATGAAAAACAACTAAAAGCATGATTACATGATTCATGCCACGCGTAATAATTTAGAAGATAGTAAAAGGCGATTAAAAAGAAAAAAAAGAAAAGGTAATTGAAGCTCATACGGGGGCAAAGAAAATACTTTAAAGAAAAAGGAAAAAAAAAAAGAAAAAGGTTCCTACAAAAAGGGATGGTTGGGTTGCATAAATCTATCTGTGTCCACTGAGAAAGCGTCAAACGTCTCTCGCTCTCTCTCTCGCTCTCTCTCTCAAACATCCAAATTAACAAAAGGAAAGCCTTTGAAGCTGCTTCCCTCTCAACTTCTTCTTCAATTCAACTCGATTCAATGGCTACCAAACTCTATATTGTGTATGTCTTTCTCTCTATCTTTCTTTATATACATACCTTTCATTTCTTATTCTCTTTTTTCTTTCCAATTTTAATTTCTTAATTTCGCTTCTTCTCCTCCTCCTCCTCCTCCTCCTCCTTCTTCTTAATTTTTAGTGCTTTACTCTTATATTATCGGTTTATTTTTGTTCCTGTTTCGGTGGCATGGGCTTTTCTATTTTGATGCATCAGATATTTTGTCTTCTTTTTTTCTTTTCATGGATGCTCAGAAAATGTCTACGTGATTCAGCCCCTTACTTATTAATAATTTAATAAAATCTAGCGTTCTTTACCTTTAATATTGCACTGATCAAGTCACTGGTCTGTGATTCATGTCGCTAACAATGCTTACGAAATCTCTAAACTCTGTACCAAGGAATGCACATAATTACAAACTTCTCCTAGCTGTTGTCTTCTCGTTGTTTAAACTTTTCATGCAATGATCTGAATGTCTTTCATTCCATCAATTATCAATAACATTAACTGTTGTTGAAGCCCTTTAAATTGAAAGGAATTACTGAATTTAAAGTTACCAAGGAATACTGGAACTGATTCAGATTTGTTAAGGAAATGCTAATTATACTTTTAAGTGAAGACAAGAGTGTGGTTCAGTTGTTTTACCGAAGTTCTTGAACTACGATTTGCGCTAATCCGTTTGTTTTAAGGTTCTCTCCCTCCCTCCTTTGCTTCCAACTTTTTTGTTGCTTTTCTTATAGTTGGGGTGGGGACTAAGATTTGATTAGTTTTCAAAGCCTCCAATTTTCTTGGGTTACCCTTTTGAGATTTTCCAAAATTTTGTTACTTTTATAGTTACTATTCCATGTATGGACATGTGGAGAAACTGGCAGAAGAAATCAAGAAAGGGGTTGCATCTGTTGAAGGTGTTGAACCCAAACTATGGCAGGTAAGAGAATTCGTACTTCTAGTGATATTGAACTGTTTAATTTGCTCGAGTCCTCTGATGTGCCCAATTGCCATTGACGCAACTGTATGCAAGAAGCAATGTTGTAAAATCAATAGAATGAGACCTTCAACATAGTGAATCCTTCAATTAAGGGATGAATGGTTGCCTTCTTGTCAAGTGATAAGGTGGTTCACTGGTATTTCTCTTTCTGTGGCTGATTGGAGTATTTTGTCTAAACTTTTGGCATAATGTTCTAAATCTTGTTTCCTATGTTGTCCTTCTCAGATGCAGTTTCAGCCTGTAACTTTTAAAATTATATCTCAACTATGTTTTGTTTACCGTATTTACCTCAATTTCATGTTAGATTTTTAAATTCTCTTTAGGTGCTTGATGACTCGTGCAGTTCCCCCCTTCTGCCATCAGATGTCTCAACAGCTGTATTAGGTTTAGTTTCATATGCAGTTGAATCGTACATGAAGTTATAGTTTTGCATCCTATTTGTTGGCTTCAGTTTCATCATCTGTTATGTTTATTGTGCATGCTGCTGTATTGTACTTCTGTTTAATTGTTTGTATAATCTTTACTATTACATTCATTAAAATGCTACTGATAATGATATCTAATTGTCTGGTGAATTCATTACTATATCCTCTGCAAGTATGCTATCATGTCAGTGGTGGTTCTGGAATTTAAAACACTGATGCCCGAACTGTTCGTTGTTGTGAAACAGGTTCCTGAGACTCTGCCGGAAGAGGTGCTGTCAAAAATGAGTGCACCACCAAAGAGTGATGTGCCAATCATTACACCTCAAGATCTTGCTGAGGCTGATGGTTTTGTTTTTGGCTTCCCAACGAGATTTGGCATGATGGCTGCTCAATTTAAAGCATTCATGGATGCAACTGGAGGTCTATGGAGAACACAGCAGCTTGCAGGCAAGCCTGCTGGAATCTTTTATAGCACTGGATCACAAGGCGGTGGACAGGAGACTACAGCGTAGGTTCCCATTGCTTGGCTAGTCACTCATAATTCTGAATTTTGGGGAAGAATACCAATTTTCTTATGAAAGTTTTGAAATTGGCACAGGTTGACAGCCATCACACAACTTGTTCACCATGGCATGGTATTTGTACCCATCGGCTACACTTTTGGCGCTGGCATGTTTGAGATGGAGAAAGTGAAAGGTGGAAGTCCGTATGGTGCGGGAACTTTTGCTGGTGATGGTTCAAGACAGCCAACCCAGCTTGAACTAGAGCAGGCTTTCCACCAGGGAAAGTACTTAGCAACCATCACAAAGAAGCTCAAGGGAGCTGCTTAAATTCGGCTGATTACCAGAACAAACTTCAGTCTTCATTTTCTTTTTTCAATTCTACAGGATATGATCTTGTGGAAAATAATACCTTCATACTTTCTTGTCTTGTGTCTAATGTCATACAGTAATATTATGATTCCAGGCTGTTTTTTCCTTTTCTGTGCCATTCGTATGTCATACGATGATAATAAAGATGATTTTGGTCTTCTTCCCTATGTCTGCCTTTCTTGGCTGATTTTGATTTATCGTAAACTCCTTTCATCCAATAAGATTTGTGTGTCTGAGTGAAATGTGGATGCTATAGTTGTACTGGCTTAGGTAACTGACCCATACTTAAGTAGAACATCTAGCTTGTTTAATGTGATCGTGTTAAGAAATGTCAATGGGCCTCAGCCCGGCCCGGCCTGCCCTCTCCTATGGTGACCCTCTGGCTGGGATGGGCCAGCCTGTGGCCGGGTCCACAGACGGGCTGACTAGCCCATCGACAGGCTGGCTGGTCTATGGCCCTTTACGCCACGGGCAGGCGGGCTAGTCGGCCGACTGGCCCATTTATTTTTAAAGGAAAAATATTCAAAACGATGTCATTTTAGTTTTGGAAAAAATGAGCAAGTTATAGGCCAAAAGACGAGCCGGCTATAATTGCCATCTCCAATCGTGTGTTCTAATTAGGAAACTCAAAATTTCTTGTCATTGACATTTGCTTTGGCTTGACCTTGGTGAGTGGGTTTTACCGTGTTACTCTTTAAGGATCTAGGAATTCAAGCTAAGTTTCTTTATACCTTTTGAACATCCCACTAGACCTGACTCGACTATTGAGCACCCCTATGATATTACTATCACCCCAAATCCTTGGTTATGATCAGGAATTCCAGCAAATCACAATTATCCATCTTACTGCTAAAACCATATTTTGCGTTCATGCTCAAAAATCTTCTCCCCCAGGTGTCAGTTAACATCAATTAGAAAAAAAATGGGTGAATGGAGGGTTCCTTGCGGCAATGTCAGGGCAAGAGTTGAAATTTCTATGTAGTTTTTACTAAGGTATAATTTTTAATAATTTAAATGTCATAATATTCCTTTTAGCAAATGTATCTGAATTCTGGTAGCCATTGCTTAAGTATTTCAACATTTACTTAATGATATTCTTATGTTTTTAAAAAAGACATTTGAAGTTAAAATTAATTCTTATTTATTATCTTGTTGACCTCGGGTATCAGTAAAATTTATGATGGGACTTGTTATTCTTGTTGTTGTTGACCATAATATGATATGAATTGTTTATTCCTTTGTGATAAAATTAAGACGAGGATGAATTATAATCTTTTAAAATTAATCAACTGAAGAATTAATATATGTGAATTTTATATCTAACAATAACTAATTCAATTATAATGTTATAACTAAACATAATTTTGCAATTGAAGACAATTAATTTAGTGATGCAGTCAATTATTTACCCTGCATCAATTCCTTTAATTTTTTTAATTAATTTATTATTGTCTTCTTTCAATAAGTAAATAATAACTTCCTTTAAATAAGGAGTAACCCTCACATGCCTCTTTCTTAGAATAGGTTCAACGGTACACAAGCGCAAATGCTTTCTAATTTGGAAACCCAAAACTTGTTATTGCGCTTGTTTCGACTTGACCTTGATGAGTAGGCTTTACCATGTTACACAAGAATTCAAGCTAATTGCATTATGCGTTTGACCATCTCATTCGACCTGGCTAGACTTTTGAATGCCCCGGTGTTATTGTCACCATTCCAACCAGATCCAAGTTTTCGAGCAACGTTAGTTAGTGTACAGTAATTCAAGCGAGTTACGATTATCATTTCATCTTACAGGGAAAATCACATTCCGCGTCCTGTTCAGAAATTTTCTCTTTGAGAAAAAGAACAAAAAGAAACATAAAAAGTGAAAGGGGGTCACTTGCTCACGCGGAACAATAGCCGGGCAAGAGTTTAGTATTTTGTAAACGATATATAAATACATATATTTGTGTGTGTGCGTGTAAACAAAAATTAAAGGATACAAAAATTTATGAGATTTGACAAATTGATATTGCTCACATTTAAACGACAACAATAACAATAATGCTCAAGGAAATTTCCGATGAAATGAAAGATTTCGAGAAATCCTATAGTATGTAGTTTTATCCTTATTTGATAGAGAAGCTATTTCTGATAGACCCACATATAATACAAAATAATGATAATACAAAATATAAATAAATACGTAAATAAAAATATTAAAAATGTAATCAATTCATAATACAATACATATAAAATAAGGTAGAGATTAAAAATAAAAGATAAAATAAGCAAATAAATAAACAAATCAGAAAAAAGACAAGTGCAAGAATAAATCAAATAAGCTATTACAAGAAAGTAATTAGGCTAAGTAAGAAACTGTTTAGGCCAAATAACTAGAAGGTAAGTACTATGTAATCAAAATATTAAGGCTACTATAAAATAAAAAATTCGAAGAAAAATGTTTAAAAGACTTAATATAACAAGAATGGCCTCTCCATAAGATGTCCTTTATTTGTATCTTAATACACTAAAGCTTTCTATTGTGGGTTATGTCTTTGGTAAGTTTCAACAAAGCCATATCATTCTTGATCACTTCTTCCCAGTTTTTCTTAGGCCTTCAATTTTTTCCTCTTCCAGTCTCCAAGTACTATTTTCTCGCATCTTCTCACTGGAGCGTTAAAGTGTCTCCTTTTAACATGTCCTAACTACCTAAGCCTTGTCTCTCTTAAATTTTCTTTAATACTAGCTGTTTTTAATTTTTCTCTTATCAATACGTGCTTGATCTTATCTTTTTTAGTAAAGTTACATATCTAATGGAGCATCCTCATCTTTGTTACTGTTAGATTATGACTTAGATTATGACTATGTACTTATTTGATAGGCCAATAATTTGCTTCATATAGTATGATCGACCTAATTGCTAAACGATAAAATTTACCTTTGATCTTGAGTAGTATCTTCTTTTCATATAAAACTCTTGATGCACTTCTCTGTTTAAGTCACTCTAACATGATACATTGAATTATATCTTCATTGATCTCTCTATTGCTTTGGAGATAGACCCTAAGTACTCAAAATACTCTTTTTTTTGGTATAACTTCTGAACCCATCTTTTACCTCCACGTTGAAAGCTACTCTATGGCCCGAAAAGTTATACTCTAAGTACTTAATCTTAGTCCTACTTAATTTAAAACCCTTTGACTCTAACGTATCCATCCAATGTTCTAGCTTAACGTTGACATCTTCTTCTGTCTCATCCATTAAGATAATATCGTCAGTAAATAATATACATTAAGGCACGTCCTCTTAAATATTTTTGGTGAGCTCATTCATCATTAATACGAACAAAAAGGGGCTCAATAAGGAGCCTTTGTGTAGCCCAATATCAACAGAAAAATTTTATGTATCTCCTTCTATCATCCTTACTCTAGTATTTACCCCTTTATACATATCCTTATTCACCTCCATATAGGTCATAGGAACTTCTTTAGCCTTTAAACACCTCCACACGATTTTCCTGGGTACCGTACTATATGTCTTCTCTAAATCAATAAAAATCATATGCATATTACTTTGTCTTTCCCTGTACTATTTTATTAATCTTTTAATGTAAAGATTTTATTGTAGGCCTTTTTAGCATGAAGCCAAATTGATTCTCTGAGATAGGTGCATCCTTTCTCACTCTCTTCTTAATTACTTTCTCCCGCAACTTTATGGTGCGACTAAGTAGTTAATGCCTCTATAGTTGTTAAAATTTTAAATGTACCTTTTGTTTTTGTATAGAGGAATTAACATACTAAGTCTCTACTCATATGATATTTTACAGATGTAAGGATCATATTAAAAAGCTTGAATAGCCAAGTAAGATCCTCTACGCCTGCACTCCTCTATACCTTTATAGGTACTCATCAGGCCTTATTGCCTTATGCTCTTCATCTCCCTCAAAGCTTTTTTAATTTCTTCCCATATAATGTTCCTACAACTAGACAAGTTACAAAACCTCTCAGACGTGCTAGGATTACCTAAAGAGATGTTTTCCTCTATGCCTTTAATAAAAAGTCTATAGAATTACCTTTTCATCTTCTCTTGATGTCATTTTCAACCACAAGTACTCGTGCTGCTTCATCACTTATATAATAAAATAAATCTAAGTCTCTCAGTTTTCATTCCCCAACTCTCACCAACTTAAAAATGTCATTTTCTCCATCTTTAGTACCTAATCTTTAGTATAATTTCTTGTAAACTCTATTTTTAGTTATTGAGATTGTGTTCTTCTCCTCTTTCTTTGCCAGTTATTAACTACTCTCTCTGCTTCTGAGATGTTATGTAATAGAGCTTTATAGGCACCCTTCTTGTTTTTAACCTACTTTTGTACATCTTCATTCCACTACTAAGACTCCATCTTACTACCCTTAGGCCCTTTAGAAACCCCCTAAGATCTCTTTAGTTGTATTCCTTAAAAGCGTTGCTACTCTCTCCCATATTTGGTTAGCATTTTCTTCTAATTTCCATTCATCTATATATACTACTCTATCCCTAAGTTGTTTCACCTTGTCTCCTTTTATGTAGCACCCCTGTACCGTAGGGTACGCACCGGGACGCCCGCAGGTCATTCCAATACATATCCGATGTTAAGGGTGAGCTACTTGTGATCACTACATTCACTCCACATGGCATCACATTAATTTTAACAATAAAGCATTAATAAAAAACCACAATATTTTTAAAATCAACTTCTTCCTCATTTAATTCCATCAAAATCAAAGGTTTGTACATCTATCATAC